>CAKNXH010023646.1:0-10846 GCA_932178445.1 Andricus quercusramuli | reverse complement strand
AATTTTTAACTAAAATTATTGAACATTCAACTGGAACAATAGTTACATTTTCATTTGAAAAAAAAAAAATAATAATTTCCATCCAAAAAACATTCAAAGAAAAAGAATAGTTGAATTTTATGCCAAAAAGATGAATTTTCAACCATAAAGATTATTTTTTACAAAAAAGTCCAATTTTCCACAAAGTACATAAATTTCAAACAAATAGTTTAATTTTCAAATGCAAAATATCGATTTTCAACGAAATAGTTGAACTTTCACCAAAAAAATAACGAGGGTGCAATATTTCACGTAGGAAAAATTTTGTTATTGTCCAAGTTAATTTTTAAGCTGAAAAATCGAGAAAAAAATTATTTAATTTGGACCAAAATAATTATTAACTTTTTTCTTCGGAATTTTTTGTGGTAAAATATGTTGATATGACAGCACACTTAGCTCGCGGGAATTATTACAACAGTTTATTTAATTTCTTTTAATAATCCATCATGTTAAAAAAGTATTATTAAAAAAAAGTAAATAAAAATTTTCAAATAATTCCCGCGGAATGAAAGTGCTGCCATCAAACGGCCGCTTTTTTAACCCCGATCGGGAACGATTCGGAACGATTGAAACACTCAATCGTTGTCAATCGTTCAGACACGATTAAGAAACACGATTGGGAACAATTGAAATTTTTGGCCTATCGTTCTAAATTAATTCCAATTGATTATTTCTAGAAGGGTCAAGAAACTTTGCTATTATAGTTCAAGAAAAACGATGGAGTAGGCGAAAGATTTCTTTCAAACATATATATTCATCGTGTTTTGTTATGAATACACGCCTGATTCCATTGGTTTCGAAGGAATTAGATGATTTTGTTGTTAGTGCGCAAATGCTAATCCTACGATTGGTTGCTGTTCAAATACTGCTGCTGTAATATACTATCTATCCCATGCTCGGTATTTTTCGAAAATCGTTTGACCGGCAAATATATTGAGCAAACTGTTCGTACAACATAAAATGGAGGGTAGCGACGATGATTAATCCAAAACTTGTATAAAGGATTTCCGTTTCACACACTAATTAAAACATTTATAAACATTAAAAAATACAGCATTTGATCATTAGTAATATTGAGCATTTCAATATTAATAAATAATACCCTTATGAAAAAGAAGTATTGGTAAGTATCGGATCTAATACTTTTTTCGCAAATAAGTATTGGAAATCCAAAACTACCATCCACATCAATCAGAAATCTCAAAAAATTCTCAAAGTTAGCACATGAGATGACCTTTCATCTGTGAAAAATTTGGAACAGTACGCAAACAATTTTTAAACAAAAATTTTTTTTATAAATTTGAATTTTTCTAACAAATTTGAATTTCCCGCCAAAACACTGAAAATTTTTTTTTATGTGTATTCTAATTATTTGTTTTGTACTAATTTTTTTCAGATTTTTCTATTACACAAATATGTCAAACAAAAGTCAAAACCATAAAACACATTTTTAGCCACCATGACTATGGAGGTGGTGATGGGGGTTCAAAAATCCGGGAAAAAAGTTATAATTCCAAGTCCTAGAACAGGCTAGGCCCTTTGTAGAAAAAAAGAGTAAACAAGAGTATCAATAATTATAAATAAATATTTAATATATTTCGATCAAAGTATCCTTCAAAATTGAGGAAAAAATATTTGAAAATAAATAATACATAATATTTAATCTTTTATATGTCGTGGGCACTGCATTATATAATTTTTATCATTCAGTACTTTCCCAATGGACTTCAATTTAATTTTATTCTATACACATAAGCCAGTTTTTGTCAGCAGGAAGAGGTTGTGAAACACATAACCTAAAATTACACTCAATCCGTAATTTCCTTCACTCATCTTCAACAATAAAATACATTTTGTTAGTATTTAAATATTTCTATACCACAAAATTACACAAAAAATTTAATTCTAAAATTTTCATTTTAAAATCACTGACATTTGCCGCCTTACTTATCCCAGATGGAGAAAGGAAGCGGTTGCTTCTGATTGGCTCGGTTATTTACTGGCGCGTGGCTAGACCATGTATTTATTGGATCATGGCTGTTTCTATCGTATGAGATAGACAGAGAGAATTTGATATTTTCGAAACGAGAAGTATGACATGTCGTTCAACAAGTATCGGACTCTCTCTGTCTACCTCGTACAATAAAAAAGGTAGTCTGCGAAGCTATCTTTCGAATTCGATCGCGCCTCGTTATCTATCTCATAGGGTAGAAAGAAAGATCCGATCCACAGTAGGCATTGGTCAATTGGGGTCCCACTGCGACGTATAACCCATATAATCCATATATACAAAGTGAAAGGTTGCAAAAATAACGAGAGAAGACAAACAGCTCGTAAAATGGTAAAAACTTAATTGGCTTTTATGTACTTTACTGTATGTACTAGAGGAAGCAAGCATGTTGCAAGTTTTGAGATATCTCATGTGGTCCACCTGTGTTTCTGACTTATATTTTCCATCTCAGTTTATCATTGTTTACCATTTTTAATATTTTTGTATACCGTTAAGAATGAATTAAATCCGCCAGTTTGTCTAATTCCCACTTTTTTACGCCACGCAAGTGCATTTATGTCTACTTTTTTGTTATAATCGTATATATTTTTTATTCAGTTCGCTTTTGTGTAAACCAGCTTATATCCGCCTTCTATTTATGTATATCTTTTCTACGCCTTTATCCCTCGTCAATATTCATTTTTTTATTTTTGTAACTATAATTCTCTAATAGCTATCTTTCTAAATCCTCTCTTTTCTATCTCAGCTTATCATTGTTTATTCACCACACTTTTCTGTGTCTTTCTGAATAAACTTAGTTTGTCTATTTTTTAAGTTCCTCTTTTTAATTCTGTCTTTCCTTAATTCCCTATTGTGTGACCTCGTCAATTTATGTCTATCATTTTCTGTGTTTCTGTCAATTTAATCATCCACTTCTTTTTGTGAATTCTTCTTTATGCCAGCAGTCTTTAATTGTTTATTTATGTCAATCTGTTTATACATCTCTTTCAAATTAAAGGTAGTCTATCTACTTTTTAACCCCACTTTTCTATGTCATTCACATCTATACTGCTTCAGAATATTATATTTCTGTATATTTATATATATATATCAATAATATATTAAACATTATATTATAATATGCTTCAGTTCAAAATATTCCAATGCCCTTTTATATAACTCAGTCTAGAGTTCCTCTAGGGCGAGTTGTGTCATGTTATCCCCTCCAATGGCCGCCGCAGATCCCGAATCTGAAATACGCAGTGAAGTGTGAAATATTTGAAGTATTCAATTTTTTGCTCGCGGCAGAAAGTTGAGAAAAGGTTATTTAGCCACATCAATCAAATCGGATTGTATCCCAATAATAAGGAGTTGATAGAAACTTTTCAATGCGTTTTAATTGAATTTTTTCTAAATATTCAGGAATGCGTAGGAGTGCAATGAAACGCATTGAAATGATGCTAGGTAGCTGATCGATTGAAAGTGAGGACATCGACCATACATCATTCACCTCCCAAGCCTCGAACATATCTCTTTAAACCCCTTCTTTCGTTATTATTTAATTAATTGAAGCATTGCGTTTTTATTTAAGGGTGCATTTTATGTATTGCAGAAGACATTCTACTAAAAAGTAATCACTGAGGCTGATCGTTATTTTACTGGGAGTTAGGGGTGTGCGAAAACATCGGGCTCGATTTTTTCGTGCCGGGCCGAAAATACTCGAACTTTCAAGTACCCGAGGCTGGTCAGGTTCTCAAAACCAACCAGGTAATCGAATTTTTGCAGTGCTCAAACAGTTTCGGGTTCTCGAAAGTTTCGAGAATCTAAAACGAATTCGATACCTGCCTGTTTAAAAAAACCTCTAATTCTTGTGAATTGCTTGGAATGCTTAGAACGCTTTCAGATTCTCTCAACATCATTGAAATCTCTTATATTCCTCGAAATTCCTTAAACTGACGGAATTCCTTGAATTTCGATGATTCAAGAAATTGCAAGGATTTGAAAATAATGCAAGGAATTCAAGGAATTTAGATTCATTCAACGAACTTAGACGAGGTCAAGGAATTTATAAAATTTTAAGGAATTCAAATGATTTTAGGCAATTCTGAGCAATAAGGTAACCGTCCGTATTATGAAACAATGTCCGTTTTTATGAGACACTACATTAAAAAATTTAAAATAAAAATAAACAAAGCACGCCAGGTGACGAAAAAAAATAATTTGTGAATATTATCACCTACATTCATAAACTCATGTAAATAAACGTTGCTTTGAAGTTTTTATATTTAAACAAAAATATTCAAGTATCTGTACTTCATATTACGTTCAAATTGAGCAGCCATGCAACCCTCAGAAGCAAATGCACTCTGGTTTTTCGAATGTTCTGATAATTTACAGTACTTACATTTAAAAGTAAGATTATTTATTTGAAAGCTTATGAGTTGCAAATGATGTTGGAATTTTTGTTTCACCAATTTCGTTGTGATATTTTTAATAATAATTGTGTTTCACAATACGTACATCGGCTGTTTTGAAGTCCGTATTTATGGAACGAAGGTCCGCGTGTTTCATAATTAGGTATTTTCACTTCATAATCAGCTAACTTCACTTCGCTAACTGCTGAGGGGAAAACAATGGATCAAATGCATGGGATTCGCTTCATTTTTGCCCTTTTTTGTTAATATCTTCGTAAAAACTAATTTTTTCTATATAAATGTATTTGAAAAATAGTTTTTATTTTTTAAGAACTATTCAATGACATAATAAAATAGTAATAATTATTCTTCATTATGAAGATATTACCAAAATAAAGTTTTGTTCCATGCATTTGATCTATTGTTTTACTTGGTTTTACCCTCAGCACTCAACGAAGTGAAGTTAGCTGATGCTTGAAGTAAAAATACCTAATTACGGACCTGCTCGTTTCCATTGTTTTAACCAATCAATGAGACAGCAATTTCGGAGGTTATCTTATCTGTTTTTGATCTTGAAATTGTGAATTTGAACATTTATCCATAATTAAAATTAGATAAGCATTGTTCTGAACCCATACGTTCATTGCGAAACAGGTTATGAGGTAAGTTAGTTACAAGATTTGCACTAAATTTATACTAACCTGTAAAATTTAGCATACTCATGAGCATGCTTTGATAAAATAAACTTAAGCTTGTGTTACTTATGTATGAAATCTTGATTTTAGGTGAAAAATTAAATGATTATAATGGCAGTTACAAGGAAGAATCGAGAGAAGAGAAAAAAAACTGAATTGAAAAAAGCTAATTTGAAGAAAAGTGCAACGTGTCCGAAGGTTACAAGGAAGACTCATGTATTAGTTAATCATTCAAGAAAAACTAAACAGAATACAATCAAAAGGAAGAATTTTTCTTCTGAAAGTGTTGAGAATGCTTTAAAAGCATTGGATACCGGGATCTCCATCAGAAAAGCTGCTGCTGCGTATGGGATTCCAGTAGCCACGCTTGCCAGGAGAAAAAATCATCCTGTTGAATTCAAAGCAAAAACAGGACCCGACACAGTTTTATCAGAAGCTATTGAGCAAGATATAGTTAACTGGATTCTCTACAAAGCTGAACGAGGCCAGCCAGTTACTAAAAATGAACTTCTTGATTCTGTGCAGTTTTATGTGAAAATGAAGGGAATACCCACACCGTTTATTGACAACCGCCCAGGACGACATTGGTTTGAAGGGTTTAAGAAACGTCATTCCAACATAAGTATCAGAAAACCACAACATTTGAGCCTCAGCAGAGCAAGTGTTACTCGAGAAGATTTGCAAAATTGGTTTGGTGAACAAGAAAACTTTGGAAAAGAAGAGTTTATTGCACATTCCTCCGAGCAGAATTTTCAATTGCGATGAATCATGTATCTTATTATGTCCAGATTCAGATAAAGTATTGACTTCGAAAGATACTCGTGCAGCTTATAAAGTAACAGATGGTATTAAAGAATGTCTTACTGTTCTATTTATGTATAGTGCAGATGGCACTCGTGCTTCACCGATGTTAATGTTTGCCTACAAGGAAGGAGTTCCAAAGAACATTGCTGAGAAAACACCCAGAAACTGGGGAATCGGTATCTCAGATACTGGCTGGATGAATGCTGAGACTTTTTATGAATATATTACCAATGTATTCTATCCGTGGTTGGTTCAAGAAAGAGTAGAATTTCCAGTGATAATATATTTAGATAATCATTCATCTCATATAACAGTCCCTTTGGTTGGTTTTTGTCGAGACAAGCAGATTGAGTTGATAGGATTGTATCCCAATTGTACACATGTGATGCAACCATTGGACATAGCATTTTTTCATCCTTTTAAAGAAATTTTGAAAAGAACTGTGCCAAAATGGAAACTTCAAAGTAACACAATGAAATTGAAAAAAGAAGATTTTCCTGCAGTTTTGAAAATGGCTCTGGACAATATGCCGAATGAGAAAGAAGCTATTATTAGTGGATTTAGAGCATCTGGATTAGCACCGTTTAATCCTAGTGCTGTCGACTATGATATTTTTCAGAGGAGGAAGAAGAGTAAGAGCACTAATTTGAGACAAGAGCAGCAAGATGTAGGAAATCTACCAGAGGATAGTACACAACATTTGCGAAAGTTTGAAAACAACATTTCAGCTGAACTGCTTGAAGAATTTAAAGATGCTTCGTTGACTGGCCAATGGACTGGAGATATAGAAAAGAAGGCATTGTATGAGTACTGGCTTCAGATCAGAGACACGACTACGGGTAAACGTTAATGAAGTTCCATTTTTAACTTTTTCTACATTTTAAAAATATTACTGAAATAATGATTCATATATATATATATATATATAATTAAAAAAAAAGTTAAACAACCACCGCAGGGTACCACTGAGAGCAACTGCCATCTAAAAAGAAAATGTCAATAGCCCCCAGTAGAACCGCGGTAAAATACACCTATGGCCACGTCTCACATCCGTGAGATTGGTGGTCACAGGGCACGTCGAAATCACAACGACAGGCCGGCGAAACCCTCGTGTGTCTTGAGGACACGAAGCGACCCAAGGATGACAGCTTTCTGCATCCATCTCGCAAGTGCCTTGGCATATTTTTGGCACGCGGGTATGGCTTTAAGGTTACGAACCAGTGATAATTTAGCACCTCCGAGAGCACCTATCACAAGGACAATTACTCGTACCGAATATTTTGGGTACAGTCGTTGCAGCTCTCTTTTAAGGTCTTGATACCTCTCCTCTTTTTCTTTCTCCTTTGCAGTGATGTTGTATCCGGACGGAGGCGAGAATTCGATCACGAATATCGTTCGTTTCTCGAAATCTTGGAGAACAATGTCAGGCCTCGAGTGCGCAACGGAGACTGCTGCCCGAAAATCGTAGTTCCAGAAAATCTGGCACTTCTCGTTTCAGACAATTGACTCTATATCCCTGGGAGCGTTCGGCATGGCGGGGTCGCGACCAACACCGTAAGAGCGACAAAGGTGGTAATAAAGTACTCTTAGGGCCGCATTATGTCTATAGATATACGTTGTTCCTGCGTGGGTCGGACACCCCGATAGTATATGTTCTAGGTACTCAGCGTGTGCATGACACGCTCTGCACCTATCACTGGGAACTTCTTGACATAAAGTGCGGGCGCGGTATGCTAGGGTGGAGATTACACCGTCCTGGCATGCGAAAATGAAGCCCTCTGTACCTGAATTGAGCCCTGATGATTTGAGGAAAGCAAAAGTTTGCTCCTTTTACAAGGACTGTTTTTCTACATTTCTGTGAAAGTTTCCGTGCATATGCTTGTCGAGTAGCTCTTGGTGAAATTTTCTAACCTCTGCTTTCTTTACTTCGGCTTTTAGACGTGAAGCATCTAGATGGAGTAATGCACTTTCCTCACTTCTGATGTTGAAATTCAGGCCAAGGGCCTCGGCAGCTTGCTCCGCGGCTTTGTAAAGGAAAGCTCCTTCGCCAATCATCTCGTGGTTTCTGACCATCTTTAGGAGAGGATCTCTGCCATTCGCAACTATGTAAGCTGTACTTAAAACAATTCGGTTATGAAGACATTGGAGATTCAGAAGTCCGCCTTGACGGCGTTAAATGTATAATCGTGGAACTGACGAATTGATATGCAAGCTTTTATGCATATACATGATCTTACGCGTGGTGACATCAAGGGCCTTAAGCTCGTTCTTCGTCTATTGAACCACCCCAAACGAGTAGAGTAGAACCGGGACGGCAAGCATGTTAGTCGCAGATACCTTGTTCAACGCCGACAGATTGGAAGACCAAATCTGTCTAAGAAGATGCTTGTATCTGCTTCGGAGAGACTCCTTCACTGATGTTACGTCCTGAATGCGGATTTGAGGCACGCCCAGGTATGTATAGGTCTCTCCAGTGTTAAGATGTCTAATAACACTTATATCTACAAGCTCAGGGTCATTGGGAAACACCAGTAATCTTTCCTTTCTTCAAATGAATTTTGGCACACTTGTCCAAACCAAAGTCCATCCCAATCTCTCCTGTGTAGTTCTTGACGATATTTATAGCAGTTTGAAGTTTGGTTTTACCAGCGGCATAGATCTTCAGGTCATTCATATAAAATACATGAGTTACCTTATGCTCACGCTGATTAGTGTCGCCACAGAGGTATCCAGGAGAATTTCGTGGTGCGAGAGATAGAGGCAGAAGTGTGATGCAAAAAGCAAAGGGCTCATACTATCCCCTTGAAAGACGCCCCTCTGGAAAATGACCTTGTTCGTCGTCAGACGATGATTCCTAGATGAGATGGTAAATCTAGTTTTCCAAAGAGGCATCAGTCTCTCTATGCATCTCACTATGTGTGGATGTACCTTCAAGCTTTCCAACAGACAGATGATAAGTCTATGAGAGGTTGAATCGAAAGCTTTCCGGTAGTCAATCCAGGCCATTGACAGGACGCGCTGATGGGCGGCAGCGTCCTTACAGACACACCTGTCAATTAGCAGGTTCTCTCGACAGCCTGCTACACCTTTTTTCGAGCCTCGTTGTTCGTACATCTCTCGCCATACAGGCTCAATTCGTCGAACGATCCTGTTGTTTAGGACAGCTGTAAATATCTTATACAGTGTGTTTAAACAAGTTATTGGCCTGTAATTCTCTGGTCTGGACGAGTTGCCTTTTTTCGGTAGGAGTATAGTGCGTCCTAACACCAGTCATTGCGGAATGGGCGTCTCCGACTTTATATATGAGGTGAATATGCGGGCCAAATGTTGGTGTATAAAAGTAAACTTCTTCCACCAAAAGTTCTTAATACAATCTGGTCCAGCACCGGAAAAGTTCTTCGTGCCTCTAAGTGTTTTTCTCACCTCTTCGGCAGTGACTGATGGGCACTCCTCCTCAGATTTTATGAGGCTGTCGCAAAACTCCTTGAAGCGGATGATATTGTCAGTATCTTCTTTCAACTCTAGTGTTTTCGGGATCTTGTACATTTCTATCCAAAAAGACTCTACCTCCTTGGGCTTGGGTGGATTTTTTACAAAAACAGGGGGATCACTGAAGAGGCGTGATGGGTCAGCAAGAAACTGTTGATTCTCCCTGTTCCAACTCTCCCTCTTCTGTATCCTCCTCCTTGCGTCAGATAGCAGCCTTATTTTGTCAAAAATATGCTGCTTGATTGTCAGCAGCTTTGACTTGTTCAGTGTGTGATTCAAGGTCCTTAGTTCTTGGGCGAACTTTCGAACCCTTTCCGTGAACGGTCTACCAGATGTTATGTAGTCAATCACACATTGAACACGGGACGCATTCTATCTTGCCCATCCAATTTTCTTGTTCAGTTGATGCAAGCGTCTTCTGGTCTTCTGATCCATCGTCGGTTTCAGCCTTCGATTTGAATCAGCCAAAGCTCTCGCAGCACCATAAACTGAGCAATTGATGGTCCAGAGGTCGGACTCTTGCGAGATATCTCCACGAAGGGAGGCATCCATTTCAGCCAGATCTTGGGGCTTAAGAGGAACTTGCATGTTGATGTTCCTCCTTGTACTGAAATGGCGATCATCTTCCAGAAGTTGTCTGCTTTCTGCGGTTGGTCTTAATGTCGTTTCATCTTCGCCTGCAGCTTGTTCAAGCAGTGGTTGAGGAAGCGTTCCGCGTACATATCCATTTTTCCGGAGGTAGTCGGCTTGATTTCGCAAAGACTGATGCGAAACGTATTGAAGCTCTGGGTGTTTCTGGCACCACAGAGTATGCATACGCGCCATAAAGCCTCCGCGAACAGGGATAATACTAGCATCGTAGCAGTCTAGCACGTCATTCTTAAGTTGATCCGTCCACTGAATGTGGGCGTTTCGCCGGTTCGTCGTCGTGTTTCCATCTAGATTATTTTCAGCACCCCGAACTCTAGGATGATCGGCATTGTTTGCCGATCCATTGTCGGGTGCTCTGCGCGTTCGATCGTTTTGAACCGCATCTACAACATTTTGGTGGTTTGTTGGTTTCATTGTTGTTCCCACGAGCAGCTAGGGAAAGGGTTTGTCAATCCTTGTAGAGCCCCGCGTGCAAGGATAAGGCTGATACTCTGAGACGTCGCCCGGTATCCCAGAGTCACCTTTAAAGACACCTCACCCAGGTGCCATGCAGCTTTCGGCACGGTTCTCACACTTTCGCTTAGGGGTTATTCCTTCGGGACCATCCCTGGACAATTGTCCGCGACTGCTTATTAATTATTGTACCCATATTCAGCAAAAACCCTTGGTACGGGGACCCTCTATCCGCAACCCGAGGACGCATTCGGTGGCTTTGTCATAAGCCCTTCGGTTCTATTCCAAGGGAATCGAAACCGAAACCGAGT
>CAKNXH010023604.1:0-14077 GCA_932178445.1 Andricus quercusramuli | reverse complement strand
GTTTCATTGTTAATCACATGTTTTTCGCCCAATGCTCTTTCTCCTTGAAGGTCTCTCTCTGTTTCAGGCGCTTTCCCTTTGGTGTGAGTGGGGAGTCGGGTGGTGGTGTGAAGCTCCCTTGTTGAGACCTTTGTACCCCTTTTTCTGGCCTTTTAGTTTTCTTTCAAGGTGTAGGCAAGTATGGCCGGTTACCAAGTGTTGCGTCGGTTCAATGCCCAGTGCTTCTTGTACACGGATCGGGTAGTTAAATCCGTCAGTTGAAGTGAACGTCACCTTCAGTGATTTAAGTGTTTCTCTAGTGATTTCCCGACTTGATTAACTCGTGGTGTTGTGGGGAGTGATGAGTCGGACGACAATTTTCTGCAAAAACCCAAATCCTTTTTTGGGTGCAAAGGAGTGCCTTACTGGATAGGCTCAGGGACTCATTTATTGGATTAATTCGACAAAAGGTATCTGGAAGTTTTTTTGTAAGAATGGTGATAAACGGTCTTGTTTCCTATTCGTCGACTTACTTCGACATGACCAATCGTGATTCCTTCGCTACCCCACGCCAGTCCGTCAATAAATAACTAACATTCATTAACTTGAGATTTTCAGTCTCTCTGGCCTTTTTATTCTTTCCTGACTGCATTTTGATTATTCCAATTTTTTGTTTGCCCCCGTTTAGATTTTCAGGTACATTTGCTTCTTCTCGTTAACGGCTACGTGGATTACATCATTCCATTAAGTATCACCAACCACTCTTCCTACAATCGCAGTGCCACACACTGCAATTGCGCTCCTGAAAATAATTCCTGGAAATGTTGACCATGCTTTCATTCTCACCCACAACAGTCTGGGATATACAAATTCACGCTCCATGACATGCTTGACTATCTATTCCTGACCATAGTTCTAGTCCGATTTTATAACTCTATGTGTCCTATCACTCTGCTGTCGCATCCATTTTTCTTTGTTTCACATATAAAATATCTAGCTTCTTTAAGTGTATTGTTTCTTGTAATTGTGTTTCCTTGAATGACTCACCCTTCGAGCATTCCAAACACCCAGTATCTATTAATCGGCTAAAACTTTTTGGATGCATGCCTCATGCCTTTTGGCAACCCCAGTTATAATCCATTCCGTGGCTGCTATTTTGTCGTCGTAAGATAGTGACTCCAGTTTCAAATTAGCCAACTCGTCGTAAGGTGGTGAGTCCAGATATAAATTCAGTCCCTCCCGGCTTCAGCCAATGGAGAGGCAGCATAGGAACAGAAAGAAAAACCGAAAGAATTGTGGCTGGTTCGTGGTACATACTGAGGAGGACACCAGCTTTCTTCAGTTTAACAATAGATGAGGAAATGTGTGCATTTCCCTAAAGTTTCCGAAATTTGTCCCGAGTTTCATTTGTTCCCCTAAATTTCATAGGCTTCTAAATTTCATAATTTGTTATAATTTTTTATAAGTTTTCATGAGTTCCCATTTATTTCATACTTTTGAAAATTTCCCAACATTTTCCATAACTTTTTATAAATTTCAACAAACCTCATCATTTCCGAAAATTTTCATAACTGAATTTGAAATCAGATTTCCTAAAGCCGGGCGCATATAAAAACCGTATCACGTCCCGAGCAAAAGGCGAAGGTAGTTTGAAAAAGTGAGAATGAGAGAGACCAGTATTGTTGATTACGTCAGGTTGGTAAGACCTGGCCAATTATTTGTTTTTGGGATTGCAGTCACTAATAATCCTATGTGGATTACGTCAATAAATTCTCAAAAATAAATGAGATATAGTTAAGAAAACATATAATTTATTAGGAAGATGAAGAAAAAATGAACAGTTACATAAAGTAAAAACTCACAATTACATACCTTTCTATTCATGAAAGGGCAAGAGCGGTTGACTTGTCGATTCTATCTCCTGCAGTAAATTTTCAGATCTTTTGGGATGAAAAATTTTCTTTCTTAACATTTTTTCAGAAATGACTCGTAAGTATAATTGTTTTACATTAAAATAATTTAAATCGGCTCCCTTCATCATATTTTCAGCTAACGATGCAAAGAAAAGATGGGATCAGCTACGAAATTCTTATAGTAAAGAAACATGGCTTCAAGTTATAGAGGAAAAAAGTGAAAGCAGGATTTTTTCATAAAAAATGGAAATTTATATTCAAGAAAAAACGAATTATATGTCTTAGAACTATTAACAACTATCAAAAAAATACACACAAAATATCTGAAGCCAGAATGCGAGGAACGTCCTCAACAGCATACCCACTGGAATTGACTGACCAAGAAAGTGATAGCGGGTTTGTATTTTTCTATTAATTCTCAAAAATTATTCAATTGAATTTTTCTTAGGTAAATATAGATATTCTATTTTTTCTAGGCGTTAAGTTATTGGAGCATTTCCAAGTGTATTGCCTAAACGGAAGGTTGCTAAAAGAGGAGTTGACAAATCAAATCGTTTGAATCATCACTGATATCTTTGACAGAAGTGGTTACAAGTCACATCAATGAAAAAGAGATTCTCACGATAAAGAGAACATAGAGCAAGTGATAAGGATGTCATATTTGGTAAATTCATCACCTCTCAAATGAAATATCTGCTGAGCACAAGAAATTGTTTGCGCAAGCGAAAATCACTGAGCTCATTCATAAAGCGCTTTTGGAAGACGCATAATCCATGTCGGCTGGTCTGTAGAAAATTCTCCACCTCGATGCAAGAATTCCAAATGCGCTTCCAGTAACTCTTCTTCCTCGAGAAAGACGATATTTGAAAATTCTCTTCGCTTCGTCCAAATACGAGCCAGGGTATGGTAGTCTTAATCTTGTAGAAATCGGAAACGCATTGTCAGCAGAAATACAACAAGGCGTATCTATGTGGGATCCTAGAATGCTCACATAGGAATATGCAGGGTTGCGGTAGGTAAGGAGAAACTATGGGGGTGGGTCTAGGAGATGAGACATCGAGAGAGGGAGGGGAGTCTTGAACTGACCAGCTTGCCGAGAGGTCGTTCTTGCGAATACCATGTCGGGTTATCGAATTATGTACACCTTGATCTTATTTTCATTTTGAATAAACGCGAAGTTACAGAGAAAGTGTGTGCGTTTTCAATTCCAATCGCATACCCACAACGTTTTGGGGGCTCGAAGGGGTGACGAAGGACGCTTGAGACAGTGACGCTATCGTGTGAAGTGACGTAAAAACTGTGAAGTGACGCTAAAGAAACTGTGAAGTGATCCTAAAAACTGTAAAGTGAAGCAAAAAAAAAACTGTGATGTGTTTGCTGAAACTGGACTTGGACTTTTAACGAAAAATATGGAAAGGATTATCAAAGAGGAATGCAGCAGATGAACGTGCATTCGGATGAGAGGACGAAGCTCATGTAAAGAACGGTATACGGTGAAAGACGAAAGAGGTAAGACGCATGTAGCAAGACTATTGACTTATTGAAACTGTTGGAAAGACGTGTGATGAATTTTTCAAGACGAAAGACGAGCGTTTAAAGACGAAAAAAGATGAGCGTTTAGAAGATAAAAGACGGAAAAATTTGAAGCGCATGTTAATAGATGAACAGAATCAATTAATTGTTAACGAGACGAGCAACATAAGTCGAACCTCTTCAAGACGCGTGACGAAAAGACGGTAGAAAAAAAATATTTAAAAAATACGACGCTAAGAAGAGGAAGTGCGGAAAAACGCCGCGAAAATAGAAAAGGACAGAAAACGACGCAAGGCCGAGTGGAAAATCCCAGTTGAGTAGCTTTTACTGAGTGCGCGGTACGTGGTGGGGGGAAGCCAACGAGAGGGGTACGTGACGAACCTCGGACGTGTCAAAGAAGACGAGTGGTGGGGATTCCAGGGGCCTTGTGCGCGTGGGAGACGAGCGTTAGGCTCAGTGGGTGAAATCTGACATAGGAACTTCCGGGATAGCATTTATACAGGAAGAAGCGGCCTTTCATAGCTTAGAGGTCGCTGATATCGCGGCATGGTTGTGTGTGTCGTGTATGTGCACAATCAGTTGATTCGTACACAGTCGCACGCGAAAACCGCAACAAACACCGCGTGACTACAAAGTAAAAAGCGAATAACAGTATTTTTTATAATGATACATATTGTGATTCGCGAGAACATAAAATGTGTCTGAAAAACTTAATAATGGAAGTGCCAAAGAGTGCTAAAATTAAAAGGAAAGTTTCAGGTAAGGAATTTTCATGTGTACAGTTTGAGGTTATAATTGAGAAAGTTCCATCATTTTGAATAATTTCAATATTTTCTGTTTTATTGTAATTTGTATATTATAAAATTTGTTAATAAAAGCTTGCAAATTTGAGTATTTCTTGAATTCTTATGAAAAAATATTGAAATACGCGGCCAGAAGACTACGTATATTACAAACATAACCTAATCATGTAGATTTTGTATCATTTTTAAAATTTACTAGATGTTTCTTTTAAACATTAAAATTAATACTGATACGTTTCTTTAATACGATTTTTTCGTTAATTTTTCTGTTTAATGTAGAAACTGCAGATAAAGGCAAGCAAGTTCATTGGCGATGTGTAGTGCCGGGCTGCAAGTCGAACAGCAATATAAAAAGACATAGCTTCCCGAAGGATGTGAAAAGGAGTCAAGAGTGGCGAGCAATCATTAGTAATCCGGAACTAGATGAACTAACCTCCGACGAATTGTGTTACTACAGAGTTTGTCAGTTGCATTTCGCTGAAAGTGCTTACAAAATTACAGCATGTCGCCAAGTACTAAGAGAGGATGCAGTTCCGGAATTAAATCTCAGTCTCAGTTCTTGTATGCCTACAGTGACCCACGAAAGCACAAGGGAAATTGAATTGAATATTGGAGCAGCAGTAGATGAAAAAATGCAGGTCGATTGTACACTAGAAAATCCAGTGAACGAATGTTCAGATTTTAAAATAATGCCCAATTGGAGTGATATATGCGTGGACGGCAAATCAAGTCCACCTCGAGCACCGGGTAACAGTAGCGAACCCTATGGAAAGAAGACTTTGCCTCGAAACCAGAATCGTGGAAGCGATATTCAAATAATAAGCGTATCGGTTGAAGAAAAAAGTGATGTGCTACTCCAGGTACCAATTCACAATCCACTGCAGAAGACAGATAGCTCACCTGTTGCAGACAATCATTCTTCAAAGGAACCCTTTACCGCTTCAACTCCAAAAACTTCGAAAAATACAAGAAATGATTCTTTGAAGGAACCCTTCATTTCTTCAACTCCAAAAACTTCAAAAAATAATACTTCGAAGAAACCCTTTATCGCTTCTACTCCTAAAAATTCGAAAAGACGAGTACTTCTTGGGTCAGTAACAAGAAAAAACAAGTGGACACCAGTGGCTAAACGCTTGCACGTTATAGCTTCAAATTTATTGAAGAAACAATCAAAGTATGTACATAGGCTAGGTACAGTAAAAGAACGTATACAGAGTGCTGAAAAGTACATGACGACGGTTAAAATGAAGGAGCTGAAGAGTCTATCCAAGGAGCAATTATCATTTGTAGAAATGCAAATTCGAAATGTGCACAAGAAAGCCAAGGCAGGTGAAAAATGTCTCCCGTCATGCCGGTTTCACTAATTTCGTTTCTAATTTTAGTCAATTTGTTTTCCCCCGTGGGAAATTTGATATTCACTTCTATAAATTAAATTAAATCATCAGGTGCTCAATATTATTCAATATGGTTATATATTGCTTACAAGTGCACACTTGATTCTTTATTATGATTTTTTATAATTGTAAATTTACAGATACTCATAATAATTTAAAATATTCATCATGCAAAATATTTACAATTGTATAACACTAATCGTTGAAATTGAATATTGACTATTATATTAGTTATCTCATTTATTTTTTAGGCAAATGAAGTTGATAGTATTGAAATCGACTTCTTTTAACATATTTCTTGTAATTATTTGCACAGGCTAGACGTTTTACATTGGACGACAAGGTCTTAGCTTTAGCTATTTTAAAGCAGTCCGCACAGTGTTACAGACTTCTCAGTAGGATATTCATTTTGCCAACTCCATATTCTTTACGAATATTTTTGCGCCGTATTCAGTTGAAACCTGGTGTCAACAAAATTATTTTTGATCACTTGAAAAAACAGGGTGACAGTATGTCTGAGGAGGACAAAGTATGCTTCTTGCTATGGGACGAGGTTTCCACAGACGCTCAAGTCTATTACGATGAAAAGGAAGACAGAATAGTGGGATTCGAAGATTGGGGCAATGCCAGGACCAACAGATTTGCTGATCACGTGCTTGTTTTCATGCTCAGGGGGATTAAGAAAGCTTGGAAAATTCCTTTAACTTACAACTTTTGTAAGCCAAGTACTTCTGCTGAACAGTTAATACGTTGTATTAAAGAACTTGTGCGAGCCATAATTGGTGCCGGATTTAAGCTTGTCGCCACGGTCTGTGACCAAGGTCAGACTAATGTATCGTGCATAAATAACCTCTTAAAAGAAACGAGAGCAACTTGTATTAGCGAAAACACAGTTTTCAGTAAGTATCTTGTGTGTGTGCGCGTGTGTAAATTTAGAAAAAATATTATTTTGATCAAAAAAATGCAGTACTGAATCGGTACGTCCAATCAAATATTTCTTTCATCTAAAAAAATTTGTCTTATTTCAAGAAATAATTTTCTTGACATGAAAAAATCATTCTTATACAGAAAATTTCTTTTGATCAAACAAATATTTGATTGGAAGTATTCAGTACTACATTTCTTTGATTCAAGTAATTTGGTTTTCTCAGTGATGATTATTGTTAATTTTTTTTTATAACTAACTAACTAAGGCATACATTTTCAGCTGGAAGAATCCACCTGTCAGGACAGCAGATCATCCCACTATTCGACCCTCCCCACTTAATCAAGGGAATAAGGAATAACTTCCTGACAAAAGACATTGAAGTCGTTTTTCCAGAGTCATTAACGAAGAATAGGAAGGCTGGAAACGACTTTCAAAAAGTCAAACCGTTTATTCTGACACCCGATTTCATTGACGAAATTCATGAAAAATGTAAGACTCCGAAGGACCCAAAGGAGAAGGAACGTTATTTTGCTTCCTGGGATATCTTAGAATTGGCTTACGATATCGACACAAAAAGTCTGAATAATATTAAGAAGCAAATGCCTAAACTTAATGATGGACATATTAGAAAAAATAAAATACGAAAGATGAGAGTTAATTCTGCAGCTCAAGCTGTGAGCCGAACAATGTCTTCATTTATTCGACTCCTGACTTGCCTTACAGGTTTGAATTCTTACTTTTTCTGAACATTATGTTTCCATTGAATATGAAAATAAAACTAATTTATCTATTATATAGGTACCATACAGACTTTGGAGGGAGAGAAAAGCATGCCAAAAAAGGAAGGGGTAACCACTTCAGAAGTCGTGAAATTTTTCAACGACTCATTAGACTCTGTCAACGGCAGTAAACAGGAACCGAAGAAGACTAGGAACGCTCTACGCAGAGCAGTCACCGCTAGAAGCTGCCACTCCATATTTTGGAAGGAGGCCGCGCATTGCATGGCAGAAAACATCCGGTTCGTACATCCACATACTAAAAAGCCAAAATCTGTACCATCACTAAAAAATTTTCGATCAACCTTGATCGGTTTTTCAAAATTATGGCAGGACTTGCAAAAACTTAAAATTAAGAGCTTTTCACCGCGCAATGTAAATCAGGATTCGATAGAGAACTTGTTTGGAATGATCAGGAGTCATGGGCGACGCAATATTAATCCTACTTGCACACAGTTTGAAAGTTCTTATAAATCTCTTCTGATTAACAATTTGACATCGGCAAAAACTGTAAGAGGAAATTGTCAAGATGACGAGGGTAATGCGCTATTCTCACTTCGTAGTTTTGCAGAAAAGGCACAGTCTTTTGAAGAACAAAATAGTATATCTACCGAAACAGATAATAGCAATGACCATCAGTATGTTCTTTTCAATAACGATCTCCATGCGACTCAGACCGGTACTCATTTCGATCAATCTAAAATTGTTATGAAATTATCGCAAAACGTCAGATTTAGAGGCTGTTGCACATGTATCTCAGACTTCAGCGCATTTCAGAATTTCAGTACCTTTTTCCAAGATGCTCACAGTAACTTGGAAGCAAACATCCCCTTTGTTTGCTTCAAAAAAGGAGTTGTGAGCAATCTGATTATGCCCCTGTCACTCATACTTGACTTTAGCTTTATAACTTGCACTGAACATTTTGAATCTGTATGTCAGGTTCTTCTGAAATTGATTGCCGGAACGTATGTAATAGCTTGGTGCAGACAAATGAACAGGCTGTTAAAAGGCAAAGACTCAGGTGCAAGAGCTCAAGCGTACTTAGCAAAGCAAGCTCGCACTCACTACTTAAAAAAATTGAAAAAAATCAATAGATAAAGAATTCTCAGCCTTTTTAAACTGTTAGCCCTACTGATTCGTGTGGTCTCCTACTTCCTAGTCATTCCAAGCAATACTTTGGATAAGAAAAAACTGTTGTATTTTAGTTCTAAACTACAAACTTATACTTCTTATTATATTGTATTATTCATACTACAATATTTGTATATAGTTAGATATAAGATCAATAAAAGAATCATTTAACGAAAACTCTGTGCCACTCAATAACCCTTACCACTACTTGTATTTCTACAACTAAATGTATTATACAAAGTAGGGTAAGAGGTACATTTATTGGCATTATCCGTTATTGTTGGCATAATCATGTCAATAATCACTGATAAAACGGGGGAGGTTTGGGTAAGAAACTACATGCGATTGTTGAAAAATATTTAATTACAGTCAGTTACTGCATATTAGGGTGGTCCAAAATACAAAATTTTTAAAAATCGAAAATAACTATTGCTCAAAAGTTGCTGCGATTTCTTACAAATAAAAATTTCCAATAATTTTTAGAAATAAAAAAATGGTCCGTCCCCGCAGGAAAATTTGTATGAATTATCCAAATTCAAAATTGTTCACCTCATTTACACACCGTAGGACTACATTTAATTTCACAAAGTCATCAGAAATGTTTATTTGTGATAAACATAACAGCTTTTCAGCACTATCCGTTTCGATTTTTAAAAATGTAGTATTTTATGCTCACCTTGCTGCATATGTAATTAAATATATTTTTAACATCTTAATTTCATACTCAAATCTTCTTAAAATGTTAATAAATGTATTTCTTACTCTAAATAACAATAAAAATAATTTAAGCGTATTCAAATTTTCCCGGTATACGTCGCCATATTGAATTTTAGTTTCAAAAAATTCTTTCATAACTTAGAGGTCGCTCAAATAGGGCTCCACAATTTAACCCAGAGATTGCACCCACTGGTTAGGCTACGTTATTTGAGACTAAAAGAGTGGGACGCGTGACGTAGGACCCAAGTGCGGCAAACGTAAAGCCACGTGACGATGACTGACAGCGGGGAAGAGTCAGAGAGCGATAAGCGGGCGAACCAGAGGAGTCTGGAACAGCTGAAGGCGGAACTACAACAGGTTCAAGCAGAACGCGATGCTATTAGAGAAGAGCGGGATGCTCTCGCAGAATTAAAACGAATGCAAGACATTTTATGGCGCGAACAAGATGCGGCCAGACGCGAACGCGAAGAGCAAGAGCAGGCTAGGCGCGACCGCGAAGCTTTAGATAGGGCCAGCCGCGAACGCGAGATGCAAGAAGTGGCTACGCACGAACGCGAAGAGCAACAGGAACGAGAAGAAATGAATCGATTAAAGGAACTAGGAAGGGAAGATCGCCGTCGTTTAGCACTAGGCAATCGTAGACGAAATAATGAACAAACAGACGAACGACTTGCTCGTATTCGATTTCGCGATATCGAAGGGACTATCCCCAAATTTACGGGAGAAGACAAAACATTTCCCATAAGTAAGTGGCTGGACATTTTAGACGAAAACGCGATTTTGTACGACTGGTCGCAACTACAACCTCTCGTGGTGGCAAAGAGGACGTTAGATGGTACCGCGAAGTTATGGTTAGATACTCAGTCAATAATAAAGACATGGGACGAAATGAAGATCGCGTTGAAGGAAGAATTTGAGTCGAAAATCGACGGCCGCGAGATTCATCGACTCCTCTCGACGCGAAAGAAGAAAAAAGACGAAACATTCCAAGAATATATAATTCAGATGAGGAAACTGGGGAGCCGAATCAATTTAGTGTATAATCGGTATATAATCGACGGCATTCCGGATTTCGAATCCAATAAAATAATTCTGTACGGAGCGAAAGATTTTTCGGAATTTCGTTCGAAGATGGTTATGTACGAGGAGATGCGAAGTAAAATGACAGCAAATAGGAAACTTGGCGGAGAGAAGACGAGTAGCGAAAGACAGGGACCTTCTACTAGTTCGAAGGATCAAGCAAAGGAGAGGGGCATTAAATGCTATAATTGTGGTGACGCAGGCCACTTAAGTCGTGACTGCCCGAATAAAAGCAAGGGAAAAAAGTGCTTCAAATGTGATGGATTTGGGCACATTGCTTCCGAGTGTACAGCGAGCACCCTCGGGAAAAGCATCTTCACTAAGAAGAATACAGGACATGACGGAAAGGGTGCGGGAAATTTAATGCTGATGGAGACGAGGCGCACGAAATTGCGTTATAAATATTGCACGATTAATGGGATTAGCATGACAGCTGCGATAGATTGCAGCAGTGATTTTAATTTGATGCGAGAAGATCAGTATCGCGAAGCAGGTTTTACAGGCCTGGAAATGATTCAAGAGACTGTGATGGCAGCTGGTGTTGGACAGTTTCAAACTATTGGGCGATTCAACACTACTACGATAATTGATAATGTCGCATATTCGTTAATTTTCAGAGTTACGCCACAGAATGTTATTCCAGAGAAAACTATTTCAGGTTTGGAATTACTCGACCAGGTAGTGGTGGAAACCAGAAAAGGAGGAACTAAGATGTGGCCGGACGAAGGCTATTTGATGCTGATGGCTCACGAAGACGATGACATTGCCTCAAACATAGACCAGGAGTTCAAGGACGTGGTGCAGAAGCTGGTAACAGTCTATCAGCCTACCGGTAGCGAGGAAGACCCAGTAGAGATGGAAATTGTCTTGACAGACAATAAGCCGATAAGTCGCGGACCAAGGCGGCTCGCACCGCTAGAGATGGCTGAAGTGGATCAACAGGTACAGGAATGAGAAGCGAAGAATTATCTCAGAGCCAGCTGTTCCGAGTATGCCAGTCAGGTGGTAGTAGCCAGGAAGGAGGATGGCGTACCTCGAGTTTGTATAAACTACAAGCCTCTGAACAAAGTCACGATGAGACAACATTTTCCTTTACCTTTGATTGAAGATCTTTTAGATAAAATGGCTGATGCCACGGTATTTACAACGTTGGATTTAAAGGACGGTTTTCTGCATGTGAAGGTCGCCGAAAATAGTAAAAAATATACTGCTTTCGTCACGCCGACGGGACAGTATGAGTTTCTAAGAGTACCATTTGGCCTTTGTAATGCACCAGCTGTGTTTCAGCGTTACATGACGTACATTTTTAGGAACTTAATCAAAGAAGGGATCGTCTTGATGTACTTGGACGATATTATTATTTTATCGAAAAATGTTCCAGAAGCCGTAGAAGGACTGAGACGAGTCTTAGAGACAGCAGCACGATTTGGACTAAAAATCAACTGGAAGAAATGTCAACTCTTGCAGAGAAAGATTGAATTCCTAGGTTACGTATTCGAGAATGGGACGATCAGGCCATCGCCAAAGAAGGTTGAAGAGTTAATGAATTTTCCTGAACCGAGGACTGAGCGAGCTTTGCAATCATTCTTAGGGTTGGCTGGCTATTTCAGGAAATTCATACCAAAGTACGCGCATATTGCCAAGCCGCTAAGCGATTTGCTCAAAGAAGAACGAAGTATCACCATGGGAGAAGATGAACGGAAGGCATTTCTGACGCTGAAAAAAACATATTTCGGTAGAGCCACTTTTGAGGATCTACAATCCCCAGCTGGAGACAGAAGTTCACACGGATGCTTCCAAGGATGGCTATGGAGCAATAATGCTTCAAGTAGCCTTAGACGATGGACAGTTACACCCGGTGCACTACATGAGTCGCAAGACGTCAGATGCCGAGATGAAATTACACAGCTATGCGTTGGAGATGTTGGCAGTAGTCATGACCCTGCGAAAGTTCAGAGTCTATTTATTAGGTATTTGTTTTAAAATTGTTACAGATTGCGCAGCCTTCGAGATGACACTGAAGAAGGACAGTCTCTCACACAAAGTCTCGAGATGGGTGATGGAATTGGAAGTTTTCCGGTACAAAGTCGAGCATCGACCAGGCGTGAGGATGAAGCACGTTGACGCGCTGAGTAGATATCCAGCATGTTTACTCCTAGTACGAGATAATCTGGTGAACAGACTTCAGAGGGCACAAGATCGCGACCAGGGAATCAAGGCAATAAAAACACTTCTGACACATGAGCAGTTCGATAGCTATCTTCTGGAGAACAGTTTACTGTACAAGGGAGAGGGCGAAATCAAGAGGTTGGTTGTCCCTAAGGGTATGCAGCAGGAGATAATCCAGAGAGCTCATGATGTAGGACAGTTTGGAGTGAAGAAAACCACGGAGATGATACTGAGACAATACTGGATAGACAAATTGCCGAAGAAGGTCGAAGCATATATTCAGAATTGTGTTGAATGTATTCTTGGTTCCAGGAAGCAGGGCAAAGCTGAGGGATTCCTGAATCCGATTCCGCAAGGAGAGGTACCGATGGTACGCGACGAAGACCCTGGGAAGTGGCGAAGTTCTATCGAAGTTGCAAAATCTTCAACAAACCTTGGGCAATCCCAGAAGAATTATAACCGATAAACACAAGGCATTCATGGCAGACAATTTCGAGGAACATTGTCGTCAAGGAGGTATTCAACATCTTGCTATAACAACAGGATTACCAAGAGGGAACGGACAGGTCGAGAGGATCAACAGCATTTGCAAGGCAGTGTTCGTCAAACTTTCAACGGAGGAGCCACTCAAATGGTACAAACATATTGAGAGAGTACAGAGGGCGATGAACAGCACGTATCAAAGATCAATTGATACAAGCCCTTTTGAACTGCTACTAGGAACAAAAATGAGAATTCCAGAGGACGTTCAGCTCCAAGAGATCATCGAGGAAGAGGCGTGGGTCGCCTTTGACGAAACCCGAGATGCACTACGTAGGCAAGCCAAGGAACCTCTTTCGCGATATCTTACATCGTTCACGAGAAAAATTCAAAAATTATATTTTCAGGAAAGAAAATTCTCCTGGCCCCTTTTCATTCTTCCAAATATTTTTGAAAATTTTCTGCTGATGGAAGAAAAGCATCTCATCCGCATCACGCGGGCTAAAACATTTTTGAGGCAATGAGAATTTTTTTTCCTGAAAATATAATTTTTTAATTTCCCTCGTGAACGATGAAAGGTAGCACAAAGAAACAGGAGACATTTTTCATACAACTTTTATAGACCTCAAACTTTTACTTTAACATTTTTTTCGTATCTGTCATTATTTCCGAGAAAAAGTAGAAATTTCGGTTTTAAGAAAAAAAAATTCTCCTAGCCACAAAAGTGATTTAGCAGGTATCAAACTCGCGAGATATCTTCCTTATCAAAGTAAAAATTTTAAAAAAATTGCAAAAAATTTAAAGGGGGGTTTTTTGAGAAAATTACTTTTTTCAGGAAAATTAGAGTAGCTATTAGAATAAAAAAGAAAAGAATAAATATGTCAGTTGGTTAAAAGTTATAGAGGTTTAATGAAAAAAATTTAAGTTTTTTAAAAAACAAAGCACAAAATTCATATACGCATAACTTCTTGGAATTTTTTTTTCGCAATTCCGAAAAATAAGTATTGCTCACTTTCCTCTAAAAAAACATATTCCGTCCCGGAGAGTTTCTGCGATTTCAGGTGTAGAACCCTGCCAGATTTAAAATGGATTTGATTAAATACATTTTCCAAAATATATGAATGAAGACTGTATTTTGATAATAAATTGTGAAATTAATCAAAGTGAGCATTTG
>CAKNXH010023523.1:0-12165 GCA_932178445.1 Andricus quercusramuli | reverse complement strand
TTAGTAATTTAAAGTGGCCTCCTGAGCTTATTTCGCCCACCCTTACAAATTTGTTTATGAAAATTGTTTATATAACTAAAAGTTTCTGCAATAATGAAAATATGACAGCTAGGAGTCTTTGGCAAAACATTTCAAGTTGAATCAGCAACAAAAAATGAAGCCTATTCATGCATGGATCTCCCTCTGACGTGTCTTTGCAGGGTATATACTCCGTTGCAAAACTGCTGTCGCAACATTTGCACTGAAACTTTATTTTCACGGAATTCCCCTTCTTTTCTTCTGAATCCATTTTTTATCGAAAATAAGCATACGCAGACATAAAAAAATGAGCAGATTGGAGCAGCGAACTAATTTCGAGCTGGACGCTGGACTGAGAATTGCGCACGGTGCGCGTGCGCGAAAACGGGTGCCTGGTCTAAGGAGTAGGAGGTGAAGGTGTGCGAATGATCGTCTCCAGTATTTTACACGAGTGGATGCGGAGCACTTGGCTCCCAAACTCTACGTCCCCCCACTTCATCTACCCACAGCTCTTCCATGGTTCATTCCAGTCGTTCCAATTCCAGGATACTTAGGTCGTTCAAAATACATTCATGGCAATATAAAACAGCCCGAAAAACGAAGGTTGCTGTTGATGCTGTTTACGCAAATGTCTGTACAGGTTCTTATTCCACGTGAATTTTTTGTCACAAACATGACAAGTAACAGGTTTTAGCAAATTGTCATCCTTTCCATCACACTGCTGTTTGTCATCATGAACTTCACTCGTGTGCATGTCAAGAGACTTCTGATCATGAAATATTTTGTCGCACCTGAAATCAAATCAAATTATTGTCATCCATATTTTTTTCACAATTCTGGCAAAATTTTGAAATCCTTTCAAATATTCTCTCATAATTTATTTTTCAGAATGAAAATCTTTTTCAATTTTCCTGTGAACCTAATTAAATTTTTATATTCTTTCGAAATCTTTTAAAATGCTTAAAAAATTCCTAATTTTTTTCCAAAACTTTCCAAAAATCTACATTCTTAAAAATCTTCAAGTTTTCAATAATTTTTGAATCTACTTAAAACTTCTAAATATCTTAAAAAATTACTCCATTTTTTAAATGAATTTTTTATTGTTTAATTATTATTAGAAATTCAAGATGTTTTGTTTGGAAATGAAATTGTTTATTTTTTAATGTTCATTTATAATTACTAATTTCAAGTAAAAAGTCAAATATGTATATAATATAATACATAATAAGATAATCATAATATAATCATTTTTTGATAGGATGCGTAATTTTTGTTTCAATCGTGAAAAATAACATTAACAATAAAAATAAGCAGTCCCGGACCAAGGTGTGGTATTTAATATAATGACTTTTTAAATAATTCTGTAAAGTTAGTATAATATTTAATATAATAGAATTTAGTTTGTATGTACATTGATTACATGTAAAATTCTCATCGACAATGTGACGCGAAATATATGACGCGTATATGTTTCAAAAACGACCAGCTTTTTCCCTTCTTCAGATAGTTGGAAACAAATCTCTCTGATTATATAATTTATTAGGAAGATACAGAAGTGTACCTTTAAGTACGAAATAGTTGATTTTGTTACCAAATAGCTGCATTTTTAACCTATACAAAGTTTAACTTTCGACCAAAAGACGAATTTTCAACAAAATTCATGTATTTCCAACCATAAATATGAATTTTCAACAAAAAAATATTTTAATTGAAACTCAAAAACATTTGATTCCCATCAAAAAAGATGAATTTTCCAAAAAATACATGGACCGAATCCATGTTGAATTCTTTTTTCTGACAATCGAATTTTCCACTTTTTCTTGGAAACAATGACAGATACGAACGAATGATAAGATAAAAGTTTGCACGTCTAAAAAAGTTCTATAAAAATGTCTCGCGTTCTTTTGCGATATTTTTCATAGTTTACGAGAAAAATTAAAATATTACATTTTTAAGAAAAAAAGCTCACCCGGCCTCAAAAATTATTCAGCCCGCACGACAAGAAATGGTGGAAAATTCGTTTGTAAGAAAAAAGAATTCTCCTGGCTACAAAAGTTAGTTAGCAAGCATTAAGCCTACAAGATATCTCCATTATCAAAGTATAAGTTAAACAAAAATTGTTATAGAAGTTTAAAGAAAAAAATTCGGGTGTCTTGAAAAACAAAGCATAAAATTGAAATACGCATAACTTTTTCGATTTTTTTTTGCAAATCGGAGAAATATGTATCGTCTACTTTCCTCTAAAAAACAACATATTTCATTCCCGAGAGATTTTGCGTTTTTAAGTTTAGAACCCTGCCTGATTTCAAATGGATTTGGTGAATGTATTTTCAACCAAATAGATCCATTTTAAACAAAAGAGTTCAATTTTCGAGCTAACATGTCGGAATTTTTAGAAAACAGTTGACTTTTAAACCAGAAAAGAAGAATTTTTAACAAGAAAAGTAAATTTCAGTCAAGAAACGTGAATTTTCAACGAAACAGTTAAATCTTCCACCAAAGATCGAATCGTTAAATTTTCAGTTCAAAAAACTAATTTTCAACAAAAAAAGCGAATTTTCAACCAGCCGAATTCAACAAAAAACTATGAATTTTTAAGAAAATAGTTAAGTTCTCAACAAAAATGATGAATTTTCAATAAACAAGAATAATTTTCATCCCAAATAGACGAATTTTCTACCTAATAGTTTGATTTTCAAGTTATAAAGGAAAACTTTTCAACCAAATAGTTTAATTTTCTACCAAACTGTTAAAGTTCCAAGTCTTGATGAAAGATAAATTTTCTGCAAAACAATTGCATTCTCAACTAAACAGTTGCAGTTTTAAACCAAAAAGAGGAAATTTCAACCATGAAAATTAGCTTTCTACCCAAAAAAAAATGAATTTTAAACTAAAAAGTTCAATTTTAAACTATAAAGTATATAAAAGTATATAAAGTATATAAAAATGGTTTATTACATTTTTTTTAATTCCCTCTCGGGCTTCGTTTATATATCGCTGTCAATGTATTTTTAACGACCTAAGCATATCAATTTAAAAAAATCAAATCAAATACTTGACCTCAAAAATGTACGAAGATGAGAAATTTTCGATTTAAAGTTGACGGATCGCTAACGTCAATTAATTTAAGACTTAATAAATGTATACTTACAAGGAACAGGATAAATTTAATTCTTCTTGAGTGCTGTGTACAGTTTTCTCATGCCGATTTAAACATGATTTTGATGAAAATGATATCTCACAGAAAGAAAAAGACAAAATTTGCAAATTCGAAGAATCCACTTTATGTCGCTCCCGCAAATGTCGACTCAAATTCCTTTGGTTGAATTTCTTTTCACAAAATTCACAAACCCGTTGTTGTTCCATGTTGACGGTTCAAGATCGAGTGGGAAAATAAGTATTTATAAAAATGCACTTACCTTATTTATAATTATACCTACAACTATAACGTCTGTATATAACAATGAAAGTGGTCAAACGTCGACACTGTGGCGCCCACAGCGTAAAACCCCAACCTTGCATAGACGATTAATATGGGGCATGTAGCAGTTAGTGCTCGCTCTTCTATTGTTATCTGTTTGAAATTTTCCTCGGAATAACTTTTAATCACACCGCTACATATTTTTAATAAGCTATAAGTTTTGCAGATATTTGCCAATTCTAGAATTACACAAAGTCCTCTTCAACAAATGTATGCCTCGAAGCTATCGATTTTCTATCAGATGAAAAAAGATATAATATTTAATCTGCATGGTTTTTATTCTCGAATACGAAATATTGAACTTCGTATAATTGATTTCTTAAAAATCTTTCATGTTTCTTGGGCTTTTTTATAAACAGCTGGATTTATCCAACAAAAACGAATTTTCAACAAAATAATTAAATTTTCTATTAAATTGTTAAATTTTAGAACTGAAAATATGAATTTTCTACAGAATATTAAAATGTTCAACTACAAAATTAATTTATTACCAAAAAAGATTAGATTTTAACCAGAAGGTTGCAATTTTTACCAGAAAAGGTGACATTTCTACAGTAGTAAGAGATGATATTTCAAACCAAAAAGATAAATGTTCGACAAAATAGTTAAATTTTTAATTTAGAAAAATCGTTAGGCAAGAAAAATAAATTCCAATAAATTTCTTGAATTTTCAAGTCAAAAAGACGAATTTTCAACAAAACATTTGAATTTCCAACCAAGAAGTATGTCAGAGGCCTGTAGATTAATCACTATTAATTCAGGAATTTTTAGAAGAGGAAATATTCTTGATTATGTAATTGATTTCTTAACATTTCTTTCGTTTTTCGGGCTGTTTTATATTGCCATGAATGTATTTTGAACGACCTAAGTATCCTGGAATTGGAACGACTGGAATGAACCATGGAAGAGCTGTGGGTAGATGGAGTGGGGGGACGTAGAGTTTGGGAGCCAAATGCTCCGCATCCACTCGTAGAGATTTGGTCTCACTGATATACAGGGTGTCCCAGACTCAAGTGTCCGGACTTATATAGCCATATAAAAATTAAAAAAATAAATAGAAAATTCCTTTTCCAAAAATCTGTTGAAGTTTTACTAACCCCACCTCTGCGCTCGTTTCGATAACACTGCGTTGAAATCTCGTTCACGCATACACGGCTGTTTATACGGCGCTCTTGATTGGTCCAGCTTAAATTTTTTATAACTAAAAAAGTAAAACTTCAACTGATTTTTGGAAAAGGAATTTTCTATTTATTGTTTTAATTTTTAGACGGCTATATAATTCGGACACTTGAGTCTGGGACACCCTGTATATGTTCATGCTGTTAGTTTTTTTAATCCGGAAAGAGAGGTCCATTTCATTTTCGACTTCGAAACGGTCCAAAGTCCCACTGCTGAATTCTATCGGATCTCTCTTCCGACCATGTAAGATAGACGACGAAGTGCGATCGAGTGAAAATAATAACGATAAGTATAAAACTTAAGCGTAAAACTCATGAGAGTGAAAGTGACAAATAGATCTATCTGTCTCTATCACTCTCAGGAGCTTCTGCTTTGCGCTGACGTTTTCTGCCCACATGGAATGGCACCTAGACTTGATGTTCGAACACCATCCAACTCTCTCTGTCTAACTTCATACGATAGAAAGAGAGTTTTTGAAACCATCGTTTTAAATTCGATCGCACCTCGTTCTCTATCTTATATGGTAGAAAGACAGTGGCGCTATCGACTTCAGGCATGATCCAAGAAGCTATGGTCCCGCCACTTGGGGGTACGAAATACGTTCAAGCCGCGTCTCGTACAGCGGAAGACATATTGGTTACCATAAATTTCAACTTCGAAACAGCATCGGAGTCTCACTGCAGCTTTTTTCAGCTAAAGTTGGAAAGTCGGATAGGGCTGCTCTAACACTTTCTATCGTATGAGGTTAGACAGAGAGGACTCGATATCTTCCAAAAGTCATACTTATCATTTCGAAACTATAAAGCCGCCTCTGTATCCCTTATACAATAGAAAGAGAGGTTCGAATCGCACCTCGTGGTCTATCTCACATAGTCAAAAGAGAGATCGATCGACTTCAGCATTGTGACTCCGGAGACGGTTCGAAGTAGAATATGCAATAGGCCTCTCCTTCTATTTTGATACGTTAGAAAAAGAGGTCCGTTCGGCTTTCTACGCGGCAGTGTTGCCAGATTGGTCGACCACCATTACCGTACGAGTTCTGTAAATTTATCGTACAATTACCGTACGCGGATAAAGAAATTTACCGTCCTGATTATCGTACTTAATCAAGGAATATCGTACACAATAGTCGTGCCCACTGATATATAGTCAGCGAAATGCGCGCGTTTTTTAAATAAAATTTCTAATTTCGTAGAGTGCAAAGTCGACTGTTCTCACGTCTCATAGCCTTATGGTTGATCTCAGGGGTGGGACTCCGATGCCTCAAGTTGATTGGGCCTCTCCTTCTACCATGTGAGATAGACAACGAGGTGCGATCGGAGTCGAAACGATCGTTTTGAAAACTCTCTTTCTATCGTATATGGCAGAGAGAGAGGGTCCGATGGTGTTTCAAAGACAAGCAGTGGGACTCTGATACCGTGTTGAAAATCAAACGGGCCTCTTTTTCTAATGTGTGAAGATAGACAGAGAGATTCGTTTGCTTTTCGCCTTTGAAACAGCATCGGAGTTCCACTGAAGTTATACTTATCATTCCAAAACGACAAGTACGATGAGAAGTGAAAGTTTACGAATTCGAATAAAACTCTCTTTCTATCCTGAGGTGTTGAAAAGAGAGGTCCGTTCGAATTCAAAATCTTTCACGGCATCGATATCTCACTGCAGCTCTCTCTAGCGGCACCTTTCTGACAACTTATAGGATATCGACAATACTGACGAACACTCATGCAGAGGCGTATTTGTGCTTGCGAGTCGTGCCCCACCACTAAATTCATCATAAAAAATAAGATCGTACTCGATCGAAATTTCCGTACAATTATCGCATTTTTTTGTACGGTAAACGTAAGTCGTACATTACTCAAAATTACCGTATATGTACGATAATAACGTACGTCTGGCAACAATGCTACACGGTCCCGGAGTCTCACTGCTGGTTAAGTCAAAATTAAACTTGATTGATTTTAGAGTTGCCGCGGACGAATTTTCGGATTGAAAAAAAAAACAGTATGAACCTGTATATCAGTGAGACAAAATCTCTGTTCATTCAACTTTATTTGAGCCGATGCTTTATTTCAGAACTGCCCAACTCCGGGAAATTCCCTTAGGGAACACATGTTCCGCGATCACCACTCTTTCGCCTAGAGAGCGGAGTGGTGGTAGACGCATGCGCGTGGTAGACGTGTACGTCACAGAGGAGAGATACACGTCTACCACACGAATGCGTCTACCACCACTCCGCTCTCTAGGCGAAAGAGTGGGGATCGCGGAACATGTGTTCCCTAAGGGAATTTCCCCGAGTTGGGCAGGTCTGCTTTATTTGTTTAAAATGCAATAATTTTTTTAATAGTAAAATAATATAAGCTAGTAGGGCGGAATCGTTACGTAATATGTGGACGACCTCTTGGTTAATTTCAAACTTCTCTCCTGTCTTTCAAAAAAGGGAAGCATTACTGCATTCGGCTTATATTTAGTATTAGTCTGTTCTTAAAATGTATTTATATACACATAAAAAAATTGAAATAATTATCATCCTTGGTTCAGTCCGTATCCTCAAGCCATACGAGGGCTTCATCAGCCTGTCATTGTGATTTAGACATGCCCTGTGGTCACCCATATCACGGTCGTGGGACGTGGCCATATGTGCGATTTACCGCGGTTCTACTGGGAATTATTGTCATTTCCATTGACAGTATTCGCTCCTTGTGGGGCCCTGAGGTGATTGTTCAACCTGTTCTTCTTAAATTATATGATATTATACATACAATATATATATATATATATATATATATATATATATATTCTTTCCTGTTTTACAAGTTCATATTAATTTATTATTTCATAATGTATTCTATAAACTCCAAGAAAACACTAACACTAATAGGAATAAAGGGTGTTGTGGGTATAAGTTATTTTAATCATAATCGCACCAGTAAATTAATGCACTCAGGTACACAGTTGCTCAAAAAAATGCAGTCGAAAAGAGTGTATTTACACAAGTACACTCAATTACACATATTTAACCTGACGAGGCAAAACTAAAAACTGTTTTTCATATTTGTCATTCTACGGGTTTTAAATTTTCGCGCCAATGACAAGTACTCGGATACCGCCTGCGCAGAAACAGTTGCGCACTGGCCGGGTGCAAGCTATTTTTCAAAATTCAATATCTTTTTCAATTTCGAACAAAAAACGTCAAAAGTTGGCCAACAAGCACCGACAAACGACCGACAAACGATTCCACAGAAAAATTTGGTAAAATATTGAAAATTAGAGCGCTAGCAAACACATCTTTATTGCTAGTGTGAAGTTGGCACCCGAAACTTGAATTATTAATAACTTTTACCATTTTTACCGTCAAACGTCGAAAGTTTACTTGCAAACACCGACAAACGACCGACAAACGATTACAAGCAAAATAAATTGGATATTCCAAATTTGGGGTGCTATCTTCACAGGCATAAAAATCTCTATTTTCACGTACACTATACCAGAGTATACTCATGACTTGCGCAAGTCCGCAACTTGCAGATCTGTGATCGTGTGAAAGGGCCCTAAATTCTCGAAACAAAATCGCTCGAGAACTTACCGGTAACGTTTTCGTCTTTCCTGACGTAAGTTACCCCCTTTTGAACTCTAGACTCCGATGCTTTAAATCGAACGGACCTCTCTTTCTACCATGTGAGAAAGACAACGAGGTGTAATCAAAGTTTAAACGATCGTTTCGAACACTCTCTTTCTATCGTATATGGTGGACAGAGAGGGTACGATGGTGTGTCAACGACAAGTCGTACTTATCGTTTCATAATTATAAGATCCTCTCTGTCTATGATATACGACAGAAAGAGAGCTTTCGAAACCATCGCTTCGGTTTTGATCGCGCCTCGTTGTCTATCGCACATGGTAGAAAGAGAGGTCCATTCGACTTGAGGCATCGGAGTCCCACTGAAGGAGACCAAAGTAATGTAACGAAAAATTAGCATATTTTGTCGCGAAGTACTCGCGCCTGAACTTCCCTTGCGTGGCGCTAGTATGAAGATATGTATAAATATTGCCTTGTATGGCAATGTACAGGAGTTTGGTCTCCTTATGTCTATTCTCCATTTCTGTGCTCTACAGCCTATACCTTAGTGATGGGCGCTGCTCGGTATTTCACAGTCATGACCAATCTTGACCGGTCATGTCGGTAAATGTTTGTAAAACGCGGTCAGACCCAAATATTTCCACCAGAAGAGGTTTTTTTTTATAAAGAAAAGTGGTTTACTTGTTAGGATATACCCTATGCTAAACTTGCACAAAAAGTTTTTCGGTTCTAATGTTCCAGTTATTCTCTGAGGGTGCCGTCTCATGGCAGCGCAAAACTCGGCGTAACGCGCAAAACGTCAAATCACTAGCTAGTGACTTCTAGCGACAAAAATGTTCTGACGAATGTAGCTACCTTTATGATTGCGTTATTTTGCATTCCCATCGTCCTTATTGTTCATTATCAGCTCCCTGGCACTAAAAGCTAAAAATGGGCACACATTTGACTGCCCTGCGCGTCAGTACTTAAATTGCCCGAGCGTAGCGCTGATTACCTATAGGGCCGACTTTCTTAAAAATACATGGCAAAATTGTCAACATTCGAAGTTTTTTTATATTTTCTGGTAGTTTATTAGTCCTTTTTTCGTTTTTTTTTGCCAAAAATGATCAGTGATTAATTATTAATTATTTTTAATCGATAAGTGACGAGTTTTAAAGTATATTTAAATAATTATAAATTTTTTAATCAATTTTTTTCCCCCGTAAATCGTGAAAAATTATTATCTTTCGGAATAAATCGTACAAAGTTGATGAATTTCAAGAGGAGTAGTTCTTGTTTAACTTATTTGGTAATTATTTAAACAATTTTCATTTGTTTAAACAAATTTTTCTCCCTAAAATTGTAAAAAGTTATTATTTTCTGAAAATAATGACACAATTAACGAGTGTTGAAAGCAATACATTTTTTAAGGATGTTCGGTAATTATTTAAACAATTTTGATTTGTTTAAACAATTTTTCCCCCTGGAAAGCGTAAAAAATTATTACTTTCTGGAATTAATGACACGATTAAAGGAATTTAAGAGTAATATCTTTTTTCTACAGAATATTTAGCAGTTTTTAAAATAATTTTTATTTGTTTGAACAATTTTTGTTTGTTTAAAAATGTTTGTTGATGCTCATTACCCGAAATTCATTTGAAAAATTATTTATTTTAACGAATATGATCTGAAAAAATAACTACTCATAACAGACTGCAAAAATGGTTTATATTAATGATTATTAATGATTATTAATTGTTTAAATAATTTCAAAGTATCTTAAGCAAAAAAATATTATTCTTAAAATTCGTTAATTGTGTCATTAATTGCTGAAAAGAATAAATTTTCTCGATTTGTAGAGAAAAAAAATTTTAAACAAACAAAAATTGTTCAAACAAATAGAAATTATTTTAAAAATTGCTAAATATTCTGTAGAAAAAAAATATTACTCTTAAATTCCTTCAATTGTGTCATTATTTTCAGAAATGAATAACTTTTTACGATTTTAGGGAGAAAAAATTGTTTAAACAAATGAAAATTGTTAAAATAATTACCAAATAAGTTAAACAAGAACTACTACTCTTGACATTCATCAACTTTGTACAATTTATTCCGAAAGATAATAACTTTTCACGATTTACAGGGGAAAAAAATTGCTTAAACAATTTACAATTATTTAAAATATACTTTAAAACTAGTCACTTATCGATTAAAAATAATTCATGTTGAAATTTTTTTTTAAAATACCGTCTTTAGCATGAATTTGATAGAAAACTGCTATTTTGCATTTTTTGGGGCATTTTCCGGGCACAATTAAAGGGGTTCAGGTGTGTCAAAATCAAAAGCTATTGGGTGGAAATTATTCCTTAAATACTCCTCAAGAGGTGACAATACTTTACTTGACAAAAAATGTATAACAAGTACTTCTTTTTTCATTTTTTTGAAAATTGAGCTTTTCCCATTCAAAACCCCATGTTAATTTCAAAAGCCCGGGTTAACGTTAACGTTGAAAAAAAAAAAAAAAAATTACGGAATTTCTTTTTCCGGAAAACGAACAAAATGGGAGGAGTTTTATCACCAAAAATCGAAAGTCGAATTTTTGGACCACTGTAGTGTATATATTGCTTTTTTTTATTATGTACTTTGAAATAAAAATTCCGCCATAGTTTAAACATGAATTCGTGGCATAAAATTAATAGTTTTTAAACAAATAATAATTTAAAGAACTAGATAATAAGCTCCAAAAAATATATTTTCTATTTAAAATTTGTAAAATTTCAAAAAATAATGCAAATAACTTGTATATGAGTATCAATAATTCATCATATTCTCTTGGCATACTATTTTATATTGGCAATTATTTAAATTTCAGAACGCGCTATCCTTATTTGTGGTAAAAATATTTTTTTATTATAGCTGATCAAAAAAAAAAAAAGAAAGCTCTAAGCTGAAGAAAATGTCAAAGTTTTATTCTACATAAGATTACAGAATTACAGCACACATTTTGAAAATTTAACTAATTTGAAGAATTTAACTAATTTAACTAATCTAAAGAAAATATAAACGTTTTTTTGTACATAAAATTACATATTGTTACTGTTGTGTTTTACAGAAAGTTATAATTTTTTGAAATGCTTGTTGCATTCATTTTATTTATTGAAATTTTATATTACATATAAGATTCATAAGAATTATACTTTTTTAATTTAAAAATTGCCTTTTTATTAATCTCATATACATACCTCTTGATTATTGCCATTTTTATAATTGCAGAATAATTTGTTAAGTTACTTTATACTGTTTTAAAATAAAATGTTTTAATATTAAATTAGGCACATGAATTTTTACGACGCAAAAAACCTTTTTATTTTAATTTAAAATCGTGACACTAAAGTTCCTAAATTAATTAATTATTTTATTAATAACAATTTCATTGTTATTACTTTGTTTAAATTTATTATATTAAATGTATTATCTTGGAAAATTTTTTCGTATTGCTTTCACACATTTAATCACTCAGAAACTTCACATATTTCACTTTTTTCGTTATGTATTTTATACTAGTATATTCCAAAAACATTTAACTTCTTTTTTCCATTAAAAAAACACGAAAAAGCGGTTCAGATTTTAAAAAAACATAAATATTTGCATTTTTGCCATGTATTTTAAAGAGAGTCGGCCCTATAGGTAATCAGCGCCACGATTTCGCCTGGTGGCCGTGATCCACCTTTCAGCCAACTTTTATAATACAGGCCTCCATGAAAGTGCCAGGGTGCTGTTCATTATTGTCTGCCAACTTGTAACATAACCAACAATATTTCAATATTGTCGTCACTGTCGATTCCTATTATTAAAATAATACACAAAGTTACAGAAAATGTCTGCGCGCTCACTCTTTTCACAAAATTTGCAAATAATCGGCGTTTTGACA
>CAKNXH010023516.1:0-29211 GCA_932178445.1 Andricus quercusramuli | reverse complement strand
GTCAAATTTATTATATTGGTTGAAGACTTTAAAAGATTGTTGAAAATCTTTTTTTTTCTACGAAAATTAATTTTTTCAAGGGTACATTCAACTATTCCATTTTTGGATGGAAATTTATCGTCTTGAGTAGAAAATTCAACTATTCTGTTGAAAATGTATGTTATTATATGTTTGCAAATTGGTTTATTTTGTTGAAAATTTGTCATTTTTTGGTAGAAAATTAATTTTCTTTGCTGAAAATTCGTCGTTTTGGTTAAAAATTCATCTTTGTAGGTTAAAGTTAAACTATTTGTTTGAAAATTTAACAATTTTGTTGATTTTTTTTCAAATCAAGTCTTTGGTTGAAAATTTAACTATTTTATTGAAATTTCGTTTTTTTGTTGTTGAAATACCAACTATTTAATTTTTCGTTGAGAATTCGTCTTTTTGTCGAACATTCCAATTTTCGTGTTGAAAATTCAACTATTTTGGTTAAAGTTTTGGTTGCAAATTCAACTGTTTTGTTAAACATTCGCCCATTTCGACAGAAAATTCTTTCTTTGTATTTAAAATTTATCGTTTTTGTTAAGAATTAATTGTCTTCCAAAAAAATTCAATTATTTCGTTGGAAATTCAACTGTTTTTAGTTGAAGTGTGATCTTTTCTGTTTAAAATTCGATTATCTAGTTGAAAATTCACCTTTTTAGGTTAAAAACTCAACAATTTGGTTAAAAAATCAACTTATTTGTTGACAATTTCATTATTTAATGGCAAATAAACCTTAATTAGCTAAATTATAAACAGCAAAAAAATATTGAATTTCAAAAGTTTCTTTAAATTTTTTTGTAACCCTGAAAAAAAGAGAAACTTTGAATATTTTCTATCGTAGCGTCGTGATGTTTCACCGTGATAAAATGAACCATGCCCAAAAAAAATTTTTTTCTATAAAATCAGATTTTAGGGGCATATGAGAAATCTCGCACGTGACACTTTTTCAGTTCCACTAGATCTACAATTTCTACTATGTTTCGTGGAAAGTATTATTTTTTACTGTAAAAAAGTACCTGGAAAAAATGTATATTTCTGTCCTGGAAAACCTGGATGGAAGGGAGATAAGGGAAGATCAGGGTGTCTACTAAGCGGGAATTAGCCGGGAATAAAAATTCCAACCGGGAATCACATTTAAAGTTTTCGAAAATGTGATTTGTTTTATTAATCGTGATAAAAGAACGAATAAATTTGAATATTTACTGTTTAAAATCTTATAAATGGATGGTGAAATTCAAAAGTCACGCGAAAAATAGGTAAGTAAGGCTAGTGTATCGAGATGATCGACTAATTAGGTATTTTCACTTCAACCACCAGCTAACTTCACTTCGTTGAGTGCTGAGGGCAAAACAATGGATCAAATGCATGGTATTCGGTCAATTTTTCCCCTATTTTGCTAATATCTTCGTTAAAATTAATTGTTTCTATATAAGTGTATTTGAAAAAAAAGTTATTATTTTTTAAGAACTATTCAATGGAATAATAAAATGATAATTATTATTCATTATGAAGATATTACAAAAATAAAGTTTTGTCTCATGCATTTGGTCCATTGTTTTCCCCTCACCACTCAACGAAGTGAAGTTAGCTGGTGGTTGAAATGAAATTACCTAATGGCTCACTTTTAAACTCAATGAAGAGATTAAGAGAACTTCACACTTTACTAAAATAATAGAACGTAGTGCCATGTCGGTTGGAAAAATATTGCAGCATCTTTCTTTTTCCCTCAAAATTCGTAAGATTTAGGTACAATAAATTACCAAAATATTATTTTGTTTAAATATAATAAAATATCGCAATACACAATAATACATATAGGGAAACCTTATGTTAAATGCGTTTTATTTATGATTCTAGTAAGGGGAAATTTGATCATTATAACCGGGAAAAAACCGGGAATTTGGTGGTCGAAAAATAGTAGACACCCTGAAGATGACACGTGGGAGTTGAGGAAGTGAGTGTGAAGGAAAGTAGACAAAATTATGAGAAATGAGGATATGAGTTGGGAAGGGAAAGTTTGGAGAGGAATTAAAGGAGGATGTTGGGACGGATGAAGTGAGGGGAGGGGAAGTAGTGGAAAGAAGGGTAATGAAGGTGGGGTATGAGGATGGGTGGTGAGAGGAAATAACTCGTGGATGGAGGGAAAGTAAGTGTAAGTAAGGGAAAGTAGAAAAAATGATGAGAAATGAGGATATGAGTGGAGAAGGGGAAGTTTGGGGAGAAAGTAAAGGAGGATGTTGGGGAGGGGAAGTGGTGGAAAATGAGGTTGGGGAAGTAGTGTAAGAAGGATAATGAAGATGGGGTATGAGGATGGGTGGTAAGAGGAAATAACGCTTAGATGGAGGGGAAGTGAGTGCAAGGGAGTTGAAGTAGAGAAAATGATGAGAAATGAGGATATGAGTTAGGAAGGGAAAGTTTGGAGAGGAAGTAAAGGAGGATGTTGGGAAGGATGAAGTGAGGGGAGGGGAAGTAGTGTAAGCGAGTGTGAGTAGGATAATGAAGGTGAGGTTGTGAGGGGTATGACTAAGGTTTGTGAGGGGAAATAACGCGTGGATGGAGGGGAAGTAGAGAAAATGCTGAGAAATGAAGATATGAGTTGGGAAGGGAAAGTTTGGGGAGGAAGTCAAGGAGGAGCATGTTTGGGAAGGGTGAATTGAGGGGAGGGGAAGTAGTGGAAATGAGGGGGTGGGGAAGTAGTGGAAGTGAGAGTGAGTAGGGTAATAAAGGTGGGGTTGTGGGGAGTATGAGGAAGGGAGATAAGGGGAAATGACGCGTGGGAGTTGGGGAAGTGAGTGTGAAGGAAAGTAGAGAAAATGATGAGAAATGAGGATATGAGTAGGGAAGGGAAAGTTTGGAGATAAATTAAAGGAGGATGTTGGGAAGGATGAAGTGAAGGGAGGGGAAGTGGTGGAAATGAGGGAAAACTAGGGAAGCGGTGGAAAAAAGGGTAATGAAGGTGGGGTATGAGGATGGGTGGTAAGAGGAAATAACTCGTGGATGGAGGGAAAGTAGAAAAAATAATGAGAAATGAAGATATGAGTGGAGAATGGGAAGTTTGGGGAGGAAGTAAAGGAGGATGTTGGGAAGGATGAAGTGAGGGGAGGGGAATTAGTGGAATGGAGGGGAAAGTAGGGGAAATGAGGGAAAAGTAGGGGAAGTGGTGGAAAGAAGGGTAATGAAGGTGGGGTATGAGGATGGGCGGTAAGAGGAAATAACTTGTGGATGGAGGAAAAGTAGAAAAAATGATGAGAAATGAGGATATGAGTGGAGAAGGGGAAGTTTAAGGAGGAAGTAACGGAGGATGTTGGGAAGGATGAAGTGAGGGGAGGGGAAGTAGTGGAAATGAGGGAAAAGTAGGGGAAGTAATGGAAAATGGGGTTGGGGAAGTAGTGGAAGTGAGTATAAGAAGGGTAATGAAGATGGGGTATGAGGGTGGATGGTAAGAGGAAGTAACGCTTGGATGGAGGGGAAGTGAGTGTAAGGGAGGGGAAGTAGAGAAAATGATGAGGATATGAGTTAGGAAGGGGAAGTTTGGGGAGGAAGTAAAGGAGGAGGATGTTGGAAGGGTGAAGTAATGAAATTTAGGGCTAGAATGGAAGGGGAAGGTTTTTGAACGATTAATTAAACGTCCTAATTTTTTTTTTATCTAAAATTGAATTACCTGAACCGCTGCGATCCCCTCTACTAATTAGGTTATTTTCTTTTTTTTCAGGTACGACTTCTTCCTCGTGTCTCAAGGTGGCGGAAAAGGGACAATCGCTCCCTCAGGATACAGCGTTATCTCTGATACGTCGCAGTGGGGTCCCGACAAAATCCAGAGGATGACGTACAAGTTGACCCAGATGTATTACAACTTTGCCGGGGCAGTTAAAGTGCCCGCGCCTTGCCAATACGCGCACAAATTGGCTGCTCTCGTCGCTCAAGCGATTCAGCGACCGCCAAGTGGACAGCTGGAGACTCTACTTTATTATTTGTAATCTTGATGTTTATATGATACTCTCAGGGCACTCCTTTAAGTTAGGTTTAATCAACAACAAGTCAACTAAACTATCATTACTCTTAAATTGTTGCGAAATGTTCGCAAGCTACTCTTTAAATTTTGCGAAAGGTTCGCAAACGACTTTTTATCCGATAAGACGATTTCTAATTGAGGTATTTGATTTTTTCCTTGATCAAAAACAACTATACACTTTTTCTGTTTCTAGATTGAAGATAGAAAGTTTTTTTTCATGAGAGTAAGAACCAGGGATATTTTTATAAATGCAGTGTCCTCTTCATTTTCGTTTTTTTTTATATTTTAAACATAGTACAAAATGTTACTATATCCAAGAGAATACAGATACTTTGCGTAATTAGTTTGTAACGCATTTTTGTACGGAAAACTCGCGAGCACGTGGCCGTAGATATTCCGAAATTTGATGTACAAGTCTGGAAAATAAATTTATATTAAACAATGGATGTTTTTTATTCTTAGGCTTAGTATTATTAGAGGTCCTTTTTTTTAATAAGAGTCTTTGATAGATTTTATACGGAAGAATTTCGATTTCAAATTGCTTGGTTTGAAATTTAAATTTTTAGTCATTCTTTGTGGTTAAAAATTAACTCTTTTGTTGAATATTCATCTTTTTATGTTTAAAAGTTTATTTCTCTGTAGAAATTTCATATTTTTTTGTTGAAAAGTCAACTGCTCGGTTGAAAATTAATGTGTTTTGCTTAAGGATTCAACTTTTTGGTTGAAATTAAAAACAAAATTAATTTCTTTAATTGAGAATTGAACTATTCCATGTTTTGTGGTAGAAAATTTTCTGTGGAAAAATCAACTTTTTGGCTGAAGTTAACTGAAAATACAACTATTCCACTTTTGGTTAAAAATTTATATTTTTGGGTTGAAATTTAGTGTATTTTGTTTGTCTTGCGGTAGAAATTTAATCCTTTTGGTCAAAAATTCAACTATTTGGTTAAAAATTAGTTTTTTGGTTGAAGATTCATTATTTTACTTGAAAATTTATCTTTTTGGTTGATAGTTTAACTATTTTGTTCAAAATTCTTCCTTTTAAATTACATTTTTGAACTAAAAATTAACAGTTTCCATTTCTTTTGTATAAATTTAATTTTCCTGTATGAAAATTAAACTATTTTTTTGAAAATGCATATATTTTGTAAAACTTTTATCTTTTTTGGTGGAAAGGTGATCTTTGTTAAAAATTTAACTAATTTCTTGAAATATTATTTTTTGTATTGAAAATTATTTTTTTAAATGATAATTTAAGTATATCGTTTTTTTGTTGGACATTTTTTTCCAGTTAAAAATTCCACTATGTGGTAGAAATTTAATCTCCTTGATTGTAAATTGAACTATTTTGATAAAAATTCATCTTATTGTTAGCAAATTTGTATTTTTCGTTGGAAAATCTCCTCCTTAGTTAAGAATTCAAATATTTTGTTAAAATATATACTTTTTTAACTAAAAATTTTACGTTTTCTTAATTTATCGTTTTTAATTGAAAAGTCTTGTATTTTTTTAAAAAATTCATCCTATTTGATAGAAAAATTATCTTGGTTGAAAAATTAGCTTTTTTCTTGAAAAATCATTTTTTTAATTGAAAATCATTTTTTTTTAACTGAAAATTGAACTATTCCATTTTTTGTTGAAAATTTGAGCCGTTTTTTTTTATTTGAAAACATATTTCTCTAATTTTGACTTTTTTGTGCAATTATTTTGCATAAATTAATTTTCTTGAGTATTTGTTTTTAAAAAACAGTGTTTTGAGGAACATAATTCATTTAAGCCTTCTTTTGATTGATGATTAATCATTTGAGGTAATAATTCTGTTTATATTGATGATTCATCATTTTAGTTTAAAAAAAAACGTTTTTTGTTAGTTGAAAATTTATATTTTTTAGTTTGTTGCAAATTTGTTTTGTGATAGAAAATTAATCTTTTAGGTCAAAAATTCAACTATTTGGTTCAAAATCAATTTTTTTGTTGAAGATACATTGTTTTACTTTAAAAAGTCATCTTTTTGGTTGAAAGTTTAACTGTTTTGTTGAGAATTCTTTTTAAAATAATGTTTTAAACTGAAAATTAATATTTTCAATTTGTTCAAAATTAAACTTTTTTGATGGAAAATCAGTTTTCGTGTTTGAAAATTCAACTATTTTGTTAAAAAATCATTTTTTGTTGCAAATGTATTTTCTTTAGTTGAAAATTCCACTATTTTATAGAAATTTAATCTTGGTTTAAAATTGAACAATATTGATAAAAATTCATCTTTGTAGAAAATTTTTATTTTTGATTGAAAATTCATCTCGTTAGTTGAAAATTCAATTCCTTTTTTTTTTTAATATAATTTTTGTACTGAAAATAATCTTTTTATTCTTATTTTATATTCTTAAAACTCAATTTTTTGTAAAAAATGTATCTTTTTTAGTTGATGATTCGTGTATTTTGTTATAAATTCATATTGGTAGAAAATTGATCTTGGTTGAAAATTTATTTTTTTGTTTGAAATTTTATTCCGTTGGTTGAAAAATTTAACTATTCTGTTAAAAAATCATTTTTGTAACTAAAAATTTAAATTCCTTTTTTTTATGAAAATTTATCTTCTTTATATTATTAACTTTTTTCAAGTTTAATATTCATTTTGGAACGCTTATTTATTTCTTTAACTTTATTATTTGTTTGAAAATTAACTCGTGTTGAATATTCATCTTTTCAGGCTCAAAAATTTATCTCTTCGTAGAAATTTCATTTTTTTTTGTTGAGAATTCAACTGTTTTGTTGAAAATTTGTCTTATTTTGTTGAAATATCAACTTTTACATTTTTGGTTGAAAATTCAACTATTTATTTGAAGCTGGAACTACTTTTTTTAAATTTAATTTTTCTGGTTGATGATTAAAATTAATTAAATTAATTTTAATTTAAAATAATTTTAATTTTAAATAAATTTAAATAAAATTAATTTTAATTTTAAATAAATTTAAATAAAATTAATTTTTTAATTAAAAATACAACTATTGCAATTTTGATTGAATTTTTCGAATTGATTTTGTTGAATTTATTACTTTACTTGAAAAATTATCTTGTTGGTTAAATGTTGAACTATTTTGTTCAAAATTCATGCTTTTTTAAAGAAAATTGATCCTGTTGAAAATGTAACTATTTTGTTAAAAAATAATTAAAAAATAATAAAAATCATCTCCCGAGTTGAAAATTTAAATATTTTGTTAGAATATAATTTTTTCATGGAAAATAATTTGTTTTAATTAAAAATTTAACTACTCCATTTTTTGTTGAGAATTTATATTTTTCAGTTGAAAATTCATATTTGTAGAATCAAAATTCAACTGGTTCCTAAAAAAACGGTATTTTTGATATACAAATTCAATATTTTGGATACATTTTTTTTCTTTATTGACAAAATTCTTTCTAGCTTGAAAATTCAACTCTGTTGTTGAAAATTCGTCATTGTTTAAAAAAAAATTCGTTTGCAAATTCTGAATAATTTGTAATTAAAAATGTAACTGTTTTTAATTTTTAATTAAAATATTTTTTGGTGTAAATATCAAATATTACATGTTTTGTTGAAAATTCAACTACTTAGTCAAAAGTGGAACTAATACTTTGTTAAAAATTCATTTTTTTTTGTTGATTCATAATTTTAGTTTGAAAAAATATTTTTTTTGTTGATTGAGCTGTTTTGTTGGAAATTTTTTTCGGTTAATAATTTATCTTTTTTTTAAAAACTTTTTTTGTTAAAATTTTGTTCTTCAACTGAAACTTGATCTTTTTTACATTTTGCGGTGAAAACTTTTGGTTGAAAATTCAGTTATTTGGTTGAAAATTTAACTTTTTTGTTGAAAATCCTTTTTTTAATGAACATTAATTTGTTTAACTGAAAATTGAACCTTTTTATGTTTTGTGGTAAAATATGCACTGCGAAAATTTTTTTTTGTTTGTTTAAAATTTAACTATATTGTTTCAATTTTTTTTTGCATTGAAAATTAATTTGTTTAACTGAAAATTTAACGTTTCTATTTTTTGTGGTAAAATCTGCACCATGAAAAATTATTCGTTTTCGTTGAAAAATCATTTGTTTGGTTGAAAATTTAACTGTTTCATTAAATTTTTTTTTGTTCAAAATAAATTTTGGTTGAAATTCTTCTTTTTTCGTTTGTTAAGAGTTCAACCTTTTCATTGTTTCGTTCAAAATTTATCTTTTGTGGTTGAAAGTTCATTTTGTTGTTTGAAAATTTACCTATTTTATTAAAAAAATAATTTTTTCATTGAAAATATTTTTTTAGCTAAAAATATAAATATTCAATTTTTGATTAAAAATTCCACCATTTGTTTGAAAATTCGTCTTTTTTGGCAGAAATATAATCTTTTTGGTTGAAAATTCATTTCGCTAGTTGAAAATTTAACTATTTTGTATAGAAAATAATTATTTTCTTGAAATAATTTTTTATCTGAAAATGTATTATATTTTTTAACATTATTATATTTTTGTTGTAAAATTCATGTATTTTGTTAGAATTTTATCTTTTTTAAGAAAATTAATCTTCATTTTGAAGATTCATCATTTTAGTTTAAAACCCTTTTTTCTTTTGAAAATTGAACACTTTGTTGAAACATCCTCTTTTTGGTTGATGATTTATCATTTTAGGTGGAAAACCTTTTTTTTCTGTTGAAAAATTGTTGAAAATTTCTTTTTTTTTATAATTTATTATTTTAGTAGAAAAATTTTTTTTTATATAATTCAACTATTTAGTTGAATTCAAAATTTTTAAAAAATGTTGATAAACGCTTTAAATTCGAAATTCTACAATATTCAAAATCGTTTAAAATTGTTCAACTTCACATGATTTCAATTCACAATATCATACCATTTTGAACAAGAATAAATAAAAAAAAATCATTTTTTAAATATATTTTACTCTAAAATTAGGCACCGTACTTGAATTGTTTCATTTCAATTATTTTTGATTGGAAATTGATTATTAAGTTTCAAATCCTTTCAATTTAAAGTCGTAGAAAATTGTTTTCAGTTTGGAATTCTTCAGTGTTCAAAATCGTTAAAAATTTTGAAATTCCGCATTATTTGAATTTACAATTATTCAATTTTAAATAAGTATAATTTGAAAGTACACCATTTTTCAACTCAAATAACATACTTTAATTGTTTAATTTTAATTTTATGTTTTATTTTTAATTATTTATTCAATTTAAAAACTATTACTGAATTGAGGTGTACAATTGTACATAAATGTATGATTTTTTTTTCAAATTATTTTAATTCTTATCAATACTTTCAAGCATTTTAATCATTTTCTGTCGACGTAAGCATTCGTCGACGAAATACGATATGTATGTTTAATCTCTAGTCGTCTAAACATAATAATTACTCTCTCAGAAATTAATCATATGATTTAAAAAATCCGAATATGAAAATTAATCTCATTTTTTTACTGTCGTTGAAAAAAATAAATTTCAATTTTTTTAGACAATTTTTAGACGTTTTCGAAATAAAAAAATGTTTTTTAAGATAAGGTATGGCCTAAAAATAATTATAATTATTACATTAATAACATAATATAAAAATTTCAAATAACTTTTTTTTTAAAAGTTTTTGAACACTTAAATTCGAGCTGAAATTAAATTCTAAATAATGAGAACAAGAAAATAAGTATTATTAGTTAGTTTTTAAATTTATACCAGTCTAATTTTTATAAGAATCTTGAGAAAATTAGAAAAAATTGTTGAATATTTCAGATGTGTCAAAATAGAATCTAGAAGATTTTTAAAAAACTTAAATTTTTTTAGGATTTTACAAAATATGAGGAAAAATTCGAGTAGTTTTAAAAGATTTTTAGGACTTTCAGAAGTTTGGAAGAAATCAAGAAATATTTGTTGATGAATTTTCGGAAATGTTTTTAAGTCTTTAAATATTTCTAATTCTTTTAAACTTAAATTTAAAAAAATATATTTTTAACTTACTCGAATTTATCTTAAAATTTTGAAAAATCATTCAAAATGTAAAAATATTGCCTTATAATCTTCCAAATTTTCGCAGGAATTTTAAGAAAATTTCTTCATTCTCTTGAAACCTTTCCAGTTTTTTTAACTTCAAAAATACAAATTTCTAAAAATCTTTTGAAGTTTAAAATTCTTTTTGAATCACTTCAATTCTTCTAAATATTTCTTGAATTTACTCTTTTATTTATTTTTTATTTTTACCAAATTGAAACATTTTTGCTTTAAAATCTTCTACACTGTTTTCTGAAATTTTAGGAAATCGTTTGAAATATTTAAAACCCCTTTTTAATTTTCTCTTAAAGTTCATTTCATTACACGAATCTTAAGAAATTTTTTTTCAGACTTTCTAAACATTCTAATCTTTAAAAATTATTCAAATTTTTCCTGGATTTTTTTTAATTCTACAAAATAAAGAAAATTGCCTCAAAATCTTTCAGAATCTTCTCTGACAATTTTAGAAATCTTTTGAAATGTTTTGAAATATTTAAAAATAATCTCTCAAGGTTGAATTTAAAAATAAAAAATCATCCTAGTTTCTCCTAGGAACCTAAAATATTTTTTTTTCATTTTGAAACTTAAACCTTACAAAATACTTGGAAAATCAAACTTAAGTTTTTTTTTAAATTATTTAATATGGCGAAATTGCAAAATTTTGCTTCAAAATCTTTTATAATCTTTTTAAACATTTTAGGAAATAATTCATAATGTTTTGTAATCTTTTTTAATTTTCTCTTAGAATTCATTACAAAACATTCATTAAAAATTTTCCCACGAATCTTAAGAACATTTTTTTCATCCTCTGCCAAATTCAGTTTACCTAAAATTTTTTTAAATCCCGAAAAATTAAAAAAATGGTCTCGAAGTCTTTCATATTCTTTTTCCACACATTTTGAAATCTTTAAAACTTAAAATTGTTCTTTTAAAATAAAAAATTAACCATTTGAAATTTTCCCAGAAATCTTAAAAAAAAATGTAACCTCTTCGATTCTTTTATAATTATTATAAAGCTTCTAATTTTTTTCTGATTGTTTAAAATAAGTTTTTGCCCATAATTTGTTTTTTCTTATCTGTTTGAAATTGTGAGAAAGTTTACAAATTACAGTGTGGTACTGAAATTTTAAGAACAGAATTATTTCCCATTATAATATTACTATTTTGTTGAAAATTATGTTTTTATTCTGATTTTGAATTACTTTTTCTCACTCACACCCCTCATTTCCCCTTACTTCCACGGCTTACCCTTGCTTTATTTCTCCTCACTTCTCCTATTTCGCTTTTCCTCATTTCCCATCACTTCCTCTATTTCCCATCCCTCATTTCCCCTCACTACCCCTAATTTCCGACCTCCCATTTTCCTTCACTTTTACTACTTCCCTTCTCCTTATTTCCCATCACTTCCCCTATCCCCTTACCCCTCATTTCCTCTCCCTTAGTTGCCCTTACTTTCCCTACTTCCGCTTCCCTTATTTACCCTCATTTTTCCTACTTTGCTTCCACTCATTTTCCATCACTTTCCCTACTTCCCTCCCCTGACTTCCACTTCCATTTTTCCTACTCCCCTCTCTACTTCAATAACTCTACTAACTACTTCAATACTCCAATAACTTTCCCTGCACATTACTTACCTATCACTTATTTTCCATCACCTCACCACCCATTATTTCCCATTACTACCCCTACTTCCCCACCCCTGACTTTCCCTGCTTCTCCTCCCCTCATTTTCCATAACTTCCCCTGCCTTCATTTCTCCTCACTTCCTCTACTTCCCCTCTCCTATTTCCTCTCAATTCTCATGCTTCGCTTTGATTATTTCCTATCCCTTCTCTTACTTCTCCTTTCCTCGGTTTCCCTACTTCCTCATCCCTCGTTTTTCCTCACTACCCCTACCTCTCCTCCCCTGACATCCTCTCCTCTATTTTCATCTCACTTTTTCTACTTTCCCTACTTACCTTTCTCTAATTTCTCCTAATTTCCCCTCACTTCTCCACTCCTCACCTAACTACTTCCCCTCCCTTATTTCCCCTCCTGGGAAAAATGCACGACGAACGGACTTGGTTCCGTTTCAATATTATAATACCAATTCCAATATATAATACCAAGGGCTCCTTTTGCCGATGTCTACGAGATACCACAGTAGGGTACCAGCGCATCTGCTTTCTCATTACCTTCAATATCTTCATCGCCAGAAACCCAGATCAGATTGACCCAGTTTTTACTAGCAACCGTAAGAAGATCCTGAAGGTAACCCCATACTAGTCTGGAAGTAAACTCACCAGAAGTAAGAGCCTTAAGTGCTCCTTGGCTGTCAGAACAAACGTAAATATGCTGGCCTTTGTAAGCCGCTTGAAAATTTCCCCCAGCAAGCTTCTCTCCATAGATTCCAGCCCCTGTTCCGAAGGAGTCTTTAGAGCCGTCTGTGTACCAAACGAGGCTTCTTGGTGAAAATCATTCTCTTTTCCCTTCATCATACCATTATTCCATTTTAGGGAAGATGACCTTGAAGGTTGCCCTCTACTAGGAGTCTATAGACTTCCGCTGCTGCAATCTTCTTTATGCAAATACGCAACGGAGGAATTACCAGAATGACCTGGAAAGCTGCTGTTGGTGTTGTTCTCATAGCGCCAGTGATCGTCAAGCTGAAAACCCTTTGAAGGCTTTCCAGTGGTTTGATAGTATTGATTACTTCAGTCCTTGTCTACCAGATCGTTTATGCATATGGGTCTGATTATCATTGTATATAACAAGTAACCCTCGGTTTTAAGCCCCAGGGTTTTCCTATTGCGCATCTTCTGGTAACATGCATGAGCTCCGTCTTGTCCGGGTTAACGGACAAACAACGGCCCCTGCACTATTGCTCTACTATGTTGAGCTCTGACTGCATGAGTTCTATTAAGGTGCCCTCATGCTTCCCTTTTACCAGGATTGCCGGGTCATCTGCATAGCCTTAAGTGTAAAAACCCGATTCGCTTAAAACACGAATCAGGTCATCAATGACAAGCGCCCACTGGGCGGATGAAAGAATTCCTCCCTGTTGGCATCCCTTTGAAACTTTGGCATTCACTTCATTACCATGTAGCGAAGTATGTTCCGTTCTGCCTATCAACATGAACTGCATCCACCTATTTACCGTGTGACTAACCTTTGTTTGTTTGCCTTTTTGAGAGGCAAATTGATTCCTAAAGAGAGATTTTTCCGTCAGGATTTCCTCTTTCAAATAAAGGTCCAGTAATTTGTCTAGTTTTTTCAGTATGAAAGAGGTCAAGCTGATCGGTCTAAAGGATTTTCCCTCATAGTAGGTATCCTTACCCGGCTTTGGAATAAAGATTGCCTCAAATGTTCTCCATGCTACCGGGTTGTATCCCATTGCTAAGCATGCCCGAAAGATGCTGCACAATGGACCCATCACAAGGACTAACATCCTTCTTGAATTAATGCAGGAAATATTTCATCATCCCTTGCAGCTTTGAATGGTTTGAATTGTTTAACTACCCGCCTAGTTTTTAAATGACTAACGATACGACTAGCTACTTTCTAATGTTCCTTTCTAACTCTAAAAGTTGGTCCTGGGAAGTGCACCCTCATTAGGTGCTCAAGGATTTAATTGGTCGCCTCAGCCATTTCTCCCGAAGGCAATATTAATGCTCTTAGTTGATATGGTGAGTTATCCCTTAAGGTTCTCTGAAGTCTAGCAGTGTCAGGTACATTCTCGATTTCCTGACAATACCCCCTCCATGAGTCCTTTACGGTCTGTTTTCTTAATACGAAGAGGACAGTTGTCCACATACGCTTTGTTCACACCTTTTTGTAGGATGTTGACAGCAAATTCTATTTCTTCGATAGACTTGTTTCTGCCCACTTTAGCACCCAGCAAACTATTATTGAGATCCTCCCTACAAGTATCCCAATCAGTTACTTTAGGGTTCCTATACCTCTGAACCTCAGCTCTATCGACTGTCCAAGGGAAGCATATTTATCTATGATCTGATAGGGACGTATATCAGACGATACACGCCATCCCTTGAACACTTCGCAAGTACTTATCGAACATAAGGTCAAATTAATTCCCTCACGACACTTAGAAGATTCAATAAAATTAAATCAGTTGTCAGGAGGTAATCTAATAAAGACTCACCCCTATAGTTGGTGTCCTTATCACCCCAAGTCGAATTATGTGCGTTAGCATCACATCCGATGAGCAATGGAGACGCCGATTTGTCAAGCTCAGCTTAGAGGGCAGCACCGTGAGTTGGGATATACCTTGTACTAGCGACCCTAGCGACCGCAAGTGTCAGTCGCCGTCCCCATTGCCATTCTTTGAAGCAGCATTAGTCCACGAGATTTCGCCATTCTTCATATGGTTGGTCCTGAGAGTCAAATGGTTAGGTACGCTAAGCCGGGTACGCCAAGCCGGGGGGTTACACCAAACAGAAAAACCACGATTAGCTAGATTGTCGGGAGCTGCTAGGAAAAGGTTGAGACGCCGATCGGTAAATCAATCGGACGCAACAACTAGCCAGACGGGGACTCAGAAAGAAGTCATTTTGATAGCAGCTCGTGGAATGAAATCAGGGAACAGAAGAAGATACGGTTGACAGGTCCAACAGTACCAAGGTAATCAAATCGGCATTATAGAAGAAAATCGATGGGGTGCAACCTGGAGAAGTCATTCAAAAATTTGAAGATAGCCGCTTCAAAAATGATACCTTTATCGTCATCTGGTAGGACGAAATGTCCCAAACGTGGCTCATTGAAGCTGTTGGCGGATTACAACCTTGGGTAGGGGCTGAGGTCGAAGTGATCGACAACAAAGTCCTCCCAAGACCAGTAAAGCTTCTGGTTTGTTTCCTAGTGTAACCATGGAACGAACGGCAGTACTTGAAAGGATCGACTGCAGGCCTCACTATGCGTTGGAAAGGATCAATATCAAGATCCTCTCTAAAACTGGAGGTCAAAATGGACACTAGATGTTCTTCCACCAGTCTGGACTTCATTCAGACAAGAACCTTGGACTTTCAAGGTGCAAGTTAGAGGTATAAGTAAAAATAGCAAATCATTTACGATAGTTTCGTATAAACACCTAGGGCAGCACTTTATGTCAGAGGCGATATGAAATTTATTGGTTTACCATGGTCCTTTTCTAAAGATTCGGTAGCAATAAATATTGAGCACTATTTATGGGATAGGCGCCAACCTGTAGTAATTTGATCAGCGCTCCTACTATTTGACTCTCAGAACCCACCATCTAAAGAATGGCGAAATCTGGTGAGCTATTGCTGTGTTACAGAATGGCCTTTGCTCAACGGATGTGATCCTAAGGCACATCATTCGACTTGGGGTAGTGAGAACACCAACTACAGTGGTGAGTTCTTATTAGATTACCCCATAACTACTGATCTAACTTTATTGAATTGGGGCGATACACCACCCTTCGTGACATCTAGATGTCGCTAGGTAATTTATTTGACATTATGTTCGATAAGTATTGGCGAAGTGTTCAAGGGATGGCATGTATAAGGGATGACAGATATTGCAGATTGCAATCCTTGACAGCCGATAGACCTGAGGCTCAAAGATATAGAAACCCTGAAGCAACTGACTGGAATACTAAGAGAGAGGATCTCAGCAGTTTGCTGAGTGTCATACCTGACAGAATCAAGTCTAGCGAATAAATAGATTTTGCTGCCGACATCCTAAAAAAGGTATGAACAAAACGTATGAGGACAATTATCCTCTTCGTATCAAGAAAAAAGAGAGGGATGCCGGATGCACCCTGGTGGAATCCTAGAATGGAAGACCTGAAAAACGATACTCGACGCCTTCTTAACAGGGCTAAAAAGAATGGGAATTGGGGCTTGTACAGGACAACCTTAATAAGATATAATAATGAGATACACAATCCCGTAAAGGATTCATGGTAGGGGTATTTTCAGGGGATCGAGAATACACCTCACACTGCTAGATTTCCAAGAACCTTAAGGGATAAATCATCATGTCAATTGAGGGCATTCGTATTGCCTTAGCTGAAATGGCTGAGAGAACAAGATTCCTCTGCTGTTGGGCTGTGATGCAAACTCCCGCCATATGGCGTGGGGAAGCACAATAATTAATGATAGAGGGAGAGATTCAGTCGAATACCTAGCGGGCACTGAGCTGGAAATTCTGAATCGTGGTTACACTCCCACATTCCACACTGAAAACAGAAGTGAGCATTGGTAACATTGATGAGTTGGAGCACGCTGCGGATTTTCTATGAAGGACTCTGTCTACATCATATGAGAACAATTGCCAACAAGTACAATTAAGTCTTGGAAAGAAATAGAATGGTGGGGTACCCACCTGGAGAGACTCCGTAAAAAGACAAGAACGTTGTGCAACAAGGCGAATAGAACTAAATTGCCTTCAGACTGGAACATCTATAAGACGGCCCAGTATGAATACAATAACAATATAAGAAAGTATAAACAAGAGGATTGGAGGGGCTTCTGCGAGGAATCGAAAGATATTCCGGAAACAGCGAGGCTCCACAAGAACCTGGCGAAAAATCCGGAAGCTTGCCTCAGGCTAATAAGGCTCGATAAAAATGAGTTTGCCGAAGATGAAGTAGCAACGCTGAATCACCTGATGGAAACTCACTTCCCGGGTTTTCAGCGAATCCGAACCGAACAGTAGGAGGAAGGCTGGGGCCGATTGGAATTTCACCGCCAAGACCGTTGATTGCGAAAAGGTGGAATGGCCCGTAGAGTCCTGCTGTCCCTTTAAATCACCAAGGACGGATGGCATTTATCCAGCGCTTTGACAAAAAGGCATGTATCTCGTCGTCCATCCACTGACGAAATGATTGAGGGCAAGCATTGCCCTTGACCACGTTCCATATATTGGAGCAATGAGGACCACCCCCACGGAGGCGATAGGATTCATGCTCTGTGAACAACCCCTACATGTTTTAAATAGATAAACTCAGGGGACTAGGCACACAAAGCTCCCAAGTGACATCAGCACACTACCGATTCTAGAGATGAGGCAACATAAACTAACAAAACGCTTCAACTTCACCAAAAATTTCCGCGTCTGCATTCCAAGCAGGGATTTGTGGAAAGCAAATGGTAACCCGCTCCTCCAAGTATCACTAATGGTATGAAAACAACACTGACAGAAGCTCCTGATGTAATTCTGGACATCCCGACATTGCACCTTTTCTTAAGGAAGATTGAAGCAGCGGAAGAGTATAAACTCCCAGTAGGGAGCAATCTTAGTACTGTAAAGATGAAAGATCTTCATGATATCACTAAGCGTATGCTATGCGAGGATAATATTCTCCCATTGAAAATTGATGTTATGTTGAGGAAATTATCCTTCATGAAGCCCTTCAAGGTCATCTTCCCTAGAAGTGGAGAGTGGTATGATGAAGGGAGAAGAGAAGAATTATTCACACTAAGAGGTATCGTTTGGTATACAGACTACTCTAAAGACTCCTTGGGAACAGGGGCTGGAATCTACTGGGAAAAGCCCAGGGTTGAGATAACAAGAGCACTGGGCACATTCCCTGCAGTTTTCCAGGCCAAAATAATAGCTATTAAAGCTTGCCTGAAGGAAATTTGTAAGTGGGCTTATAAAGGCCAGCACGTTTACATTTGTTCTGACTGCCAAGCAGCACTTAAGGCTCGTACATCTGAAGAGTTTACTTCCAAACTAGTCCGGAGTTACCTTCAAGATCTTCTTAAGGTTGCCGGTAAAAACAGAGTCAGTCTGCTCTGGGTTCCCGGCCATGAAGATATCGAAGGTAAAGAGAAAGCAGATGCACTGGCGAAGATGGGAGTTTCGCAGTCTCTGATAGTCCCAGAATGCATTCTAAGAATTTCATATCTGGTACATGTACTAAGAGGACTAATGAACTCTTTAACATGGAAAAAAAGCAAATTAATGTCCTGGTGGGGATGTTTGCTGGATACTGCCCACTAAGAAAACGCTTGATCAACATGAGGATTGGAGACAACCATCGTTGTAGACAGTGTGATTTTCCTGAGGAGACAGCTCATCACATAGTTCGTGATTAAGATGCACTGGCGTGCCACAGAAACGAGTACCTTATTATTATTGTCCTGCACTACTGCATAATAATAATAATTCCTAAGATTTTTAGTGACGTTCCTGGGATGTCTGGCCGACACGCTCCGCTGTCGGGCTGCTTGACCGGAATTCTTGCACCAAAGTAATTTTTTGTATTAGGATTCAAGAGATCTTACATGATGAGAGAGTAGTGAAAAATAAATCAGTTTCGTGAATATTATTTATTTAATTTAAACTTGAACGTAATTGATATAAAAACAATGTGATACAGTATTAATATTGGAGCCGAGAGAACCACAAGTTACGCTGCAAGTAGTTAGTTAAGTATTCGGTTGTTGTTAAAAACTTGACTGTCTCGTCGATGATGCTGGATGTTAAACAGAAAAGTCCGAAAAGATTTTCCCCGGTATGGTTACTGGTTTGCACGGCGAACGCCATTAATGCTTCGGTACAGAAATTGGACTCTATATGGTCGACGGGTTGAAAGTGATAATAGCATAAATTCTGAGATTTGGAGAGATTTGGAAACAATTTCTTGTCGCCGGAAGGAAATAAACTTTGAGGATATCCTTCACGATATCCCTGGGATTTTTAATGGCGTGTCTGGGATGTCTCGCCGATTGGTGTCGCTGCCCCTTCTTGGTTTGGATGCTTGGGTATTAAGTTTGTCATATAGAGATGGCCTCCTGGCATTGCTATATAAATGACGTTGTTGGGTAAAAGTACAGGTTGACCATAAATATGTACCTTTAAGGGCGGCACCTGCACGAAGTTTCTAGCTGTATAATAGTGAATCTGTTGGTGACCTCCTATATGTAATTCGGCGTACATTGGACCACGAGGATTTCGAGGAACACGTACATAGATCATGTGTAAAGGTTTGGGTGGCAGGTTTGATCGTCGAAAACATTCTGCTCTAAAATGACCAGACTCGAACTCATACTGGTCCGTACGCAGAAAAGCTTTAAGTTCCTCATTCCTCTGCACCGTGCCATCTTCAATGTATTCGGGTATGTCTTCTCGGGAAAGCATTAGATTGATACATGATTCGTGAGTAGTGCCATCCGCCAATTGTACAAATACTTTGTTGATATCCAGTTCATTTGCATTTGCACCTAATTTCGTAAGAAAAAAATTGACACGCATGAATTTTGTGTACACCAGTATATCTTAAATTTTTAACAATTTTGAAAAACCGCTAGTCAAAAATGCCAACGATGTACTCATGAAATGAGAAATGTAGCGAATTCAAACGGATTTGAAAGTACTCAAATAAGGTTATGAGAATTAAAACAAAATCTAGAAATTACATGAGAATTAAGTAGCATTTAAGATCATTTTCTATTCCCAGCAATTTTTAAAAATCATTTTGCCTACGCATTCAACCCCACCAAATAAATCTTACAAATATTGTCCTCTTCGAGGAACTTACTTCAGGGACCCTGAAGTACTGTAAAAAATCAGACTTCCCCGGAGAAGATGTGTTTCTTACACCTGGTGCATTGGTTCAATCTCGTGTCTTCAAGGAATTAACACCAGAGACCCTGAAGTACTGTAAAAAATCAGACTTCCCCGGAAAAGATGTGTTTCTTACACCTGGTGCATTGGTTCAATCTCGTGTCTTCGAGGAATTTACTCCAGGGACCAGTTTACAAGGCCTTCGAGGTAAACATTGAGAATTACTCACCAAACGTAGGTAAAAACAGAAAAATACCCGAGATGTGCGGGTAAAGTTTACCCACATGGGGTAAGTTTTGTTGCAGGTAATCCTTACCCCGAAATCCTTGTAAAGATTACGCTTAGATTTTTCTGTGAAGAAAACAGGAATACAAAAAAATTGAGAGGGTAAGAGAGATAAAATGTTGTCTCTTTTTTTCTTAATAATTTGTTGCTTCTCTTTTGCTCACTGAAATATTTGTCTCGCTTTTGCTCTTAAAATATTTCAGTCTCTTTCTTTCTCACGACTCACGGGAGTGTCTCTTTTGCTCTGACGTGTTCAATATGTGTCTAACGAGATTTTTATATTTTTTTGTATTTGTTGAGGTATGCACATGATAATTGATGCGTATCGAGATTTCCGCTCTGTAGGATATCCAGGGTAGCACATACATATTCATTACTTTTTTTAATTGATGATTGGAGAATTTTAATATTTTAATTTTCAGTTCCTATGTTTCACATTTTAAAGATATCTACCTCAATTCTTAGTGTAGATTTTCATACATTAAATGAAAAATGTTTCAGAATAAAATATTGATTCAAAGTTGCAGAATTTATTGTTGAAGCGTTTAAATTTAAACAATATTTTTTATCATTTTGCAATAAAGAAAATTGTAATATTTGGATACATTAGGAATGATATGTAATATTTTTTTATAAATAATAACTTCGATATTATAATTACACTTACTTCGAAAGTGATGGAAAGTGACGAATACAAGGAAACGAATTCCACTAATAGTCTTCATTTTGACTAAAGAGATACAATGACAGAACACGAAAACTGATTGTTTTTTGTGCAACCAGTGTCTCGATAAATGGCTGATTGTTGATATCATTTCTCAAAATTTTCCATATTTGATATAGGCTTATCAGTAAAAGAACCTTCAGAATTATCAGAGATTAAAATACATGTTAAATATTGCATGGTAGAGGCAGAACAATTAAGAATAAAAATTATTTCTTTTATCTTCTAAGTTTCTATCTCATGTATAAAAATGGATGGAAAACACAATTAAACCAGCATTTTTTGCTGCGTCCCTGGGGCTACTCTAAGGAACATATAACAATGATTCTACATCCAAAATAAATTTCCTGAAGCTGCGGAATGAGAAATTTCTCATACTTATAAGTAAACTTCTGTTGAATAGTAATAAGAAATAAATTCGAAACCTTAAAAATATTAAAATAAAATCAAGTAAGAATAATGTTCTGACCATAATGTTTCTTATCAAAGAATACCACATATAATGTTTATATCATTATAGTCATCTTAATGTTCCAAAAAAATTTGAAATGTTACATCATATAGGGTAAGAGCACTAGTGGTTGGCACTGCGCCAGTTATTGGCACCCTCTCTCATTTTTGTTAAATTTTAAGAAAATGCAAACATTTATCGTATTTTGCTGGTATTATTTTTATTCTACCATTATTTCTGCGTGTACCGACAGATATAATTCATACAAAATAATGTAAAATTTAGTTATAAAGTAATGAATTCACTTCAGTTCTTAGGGTGCCAAGAATTTATCCTGTTTTCTAAAGAAAATGTTTAGCTGACAACATTTTTTAATTTTGTTCAAACAACGTTGAGAACAAGTAAATCTGTTCCAATTTTTGTGAATATTTAAAAGAAATACTTGCAATATAATCAAAATAAGGAATGAACCTCGGCAATAATTTATTTATTAATTTTAGGGGGGGGTGCCAATGGAAATTAATATAAAAAGTATGGTCTCTAGCCGTTGGCACCCCAGTGCCAATGACCGGACCATGCAATTCGGGAATGATTTCATTCATTGGCACCCCTGCCTCGCCGGAAAAAAGTGAGGTTATGTAATCTCAAGACCTTGTGTTGACATGAGCCATTTCACGTATTTCTGATAAAATGAAGTGTTAAAAGTGCCGGAACAACAAAAGTCGTTACTAGGTATACGAAAAATTAGCTAGCAATTATAATAAATGAAGCTGTCATTTATATACCGGATATACCGGTAATCGTAACCTCCAAAGTTCTGTTCAGATAATTTATTATTCTTTTTAGGCCTCGAGGTATAGGTAAATATTGGTTTCATTTAAATTATAAATGGAATTTTATTATCTTTATACATATTGTGTTTAATAATATTGTCGTACAATGTTTTAAATGTTACGCAGGAATTCATGTTATTATAAAATAGCCAAAGTTTTTATTTAATCGGTGGGCGATTTATTTTGACTATATTTATTTATCCATGTTTGAATTTGTTTATTCATTTTTCTAGTTTAAAGTAGAAAATGAGTAACATTTATGGTTTTTATTTTATTTATTGCCATATTATTGCCCGTCAGAGAGTATCTCTGAGGAAAGAAAAACATAAGCCGAAGAATACATATGTGACATGGCTAGGCTTTATAGCTGCTGTCAAAGATACTGGCTTGTCCAAAAACAAAATTTATAAAATACTAAATTTAGAATTATTAATAGAAAATTTATTTCATATTTTCAGTTGCACAATTTGTTTTTATCAATGTTTTAACGCAATTACAGAAGTTTGAAGAGGTTATGTGAGTGTAGTGCCAATCACTGGTGACGAGGGGTGCCAATAACTGGGGTTAGCAGTGCCAAGCACTAAAATTTTGGGACTACATGCTTATTTTTAATAATTTTTCAAGTTTTTTTCATCTTTGAATAATAATTCAACATTCCAGTGTGTTCTACATAAAATTTGGAGTGCCGGTATGATTATCACTATTACAGAATTCAATATTTTATGTGTTTATTTATTTCCTAAAGTCTAAATTTCCTCTTAAGGTGCCAATAACTGGTGCTCTTACCCTAGCGTCGTTTTATTAAACTTTCATATTTTTCACGTTTTCCACTATTAAATTAGGAAATATCCCGACTACTTGAATTAGTAATTTTCTACTAATGTTTAGTAACTCACTTGTCGCTAATCAAATCTGTAAAATTTCACTAACAATTAGATAATTATAGCCAATTTCCATTATTCTCCTCATGCCTGCTTAAGAGAATAGGTTTTTTTGAATTTTGAAAAACCTTACTCTCGTGCAATTTTTTCGTGTAGCTTTTTATTTCACTATACAATATATTTACTATATTTTTATTAAATGGGCTCTTATTTAAATAACAATTGCTATACAATTAAAGCAAGAGAATTTATGAACAATAAACAATCTTATTGATGGTGGTTATAGATTTTGCAACAGTTTTAGGGGAAATGATGACGCTGGTTGACCTGGATGATTTTTTATTAACAATTTCGATCGGAAGATTTCTTTTTGCTTTCAAGAAATATAACCTCGATATAGATAATGTACATGTTTGTAATTTTTTTCTGAGCTTTTCTGATTCTGTTCAATGATTGAATAAATTGGATTTAATTGATTCTAAATTTAAATACTGAATTTTAATTAACAGAATCCGGAAACTGCCTTTATTCAATTGGAGTATCTCAAACTATTTGAAATTTCCCGCGAATCATACTGCTGTAGAGGGCACTGTCCGTACACTGGACACTAGCGCACCCTGCCGTCTCGGGGAAGAAGCTCGGGTACTTCCACGGGAAGTTTACTTTCTATGATGCGTCCTCTCTCACAGCTATAAATGTTTTGTTTGCAAACAAGTTTCAGTGTAAGAATTTTTGATAAAAATGCCACCTTGCTGTAGTGTTAGTGGTTGCAACAACAGCACAATAAAAAATGAACGATGTTCGTTTTTTCGACTTTCAGCGAATCCTACAACGCAAGTACAATAATAACGAATACAATTATTCTTGTAGAAACAATATGAAGGGTGTCTATATAACCTCACCAACCTGATACGAAAAAAAAAAGTGAATTTTAACTCTCTGCTAGGGTCTTTGATTTGGATGTTTCACTAAAGTTGGTCAGGCTGTACTAACTCAATGGTAAAATTTGAAGAAGCAAGGGCGCTATCCGACGGTGACACAGACATTATGATAAAAGATGGCGTCCATATAATTGAATTCAAAATTAAATAAAATTAAATGAAAGTAAAGAAAGCAATGCAAAAATGAAATAAAAATATTTATGAAGTTGAAACAATTATTCTTCATATATTTTTATCTTATTTTCGCATTGGTTTCTTTGTGAAATGTAATTTTAAAATAAATTAAAGGCAACAACGAAAATGCGTTATAAAAAGTTTATTTATTTTTAAAACATGGGTGTTATATATTTTTTTAAATATGTGCTTGACAGAATTCAATCAATTTTTTAACTTTAACAGATTATCAATCAATTAAATAGTAATAAATATTAATTTGATAAATATTTACCATGCAATTAAAATAAAAAATTTAAATACCATGAATTATAAATATATATATTTTGATCTGTATTTTTTGGCTAGGATATTATTGTAGGAAAATCACATCCCTGGCGGACCGGCCGAACGCAAACATTACGCTACAGCGTAACGGTAAAGTAATGCTAAAGTAATGGTAAAGTAATATGGCATTATAATTAATAAAGGAAACAAAATTAATATGTAAACTGTTGCAATTATAATAAAACGTTGAAGTTTACGTTCAACGGTCATGCCGCAATTGCAACAAGTTGCTTTTGCAGCATTAAAAAATAAAAAAACATAGTGACCGTCATTGCAGTCGGGCCCCTGCACATTGGCAACCCGCTAACGTGGCTTTAAGTGGGTTGCCAGTCTGCAGGGACCCGACTTGAATGACAGCCACTTTGTTTTTTTATTTTTTAACGCTGAGAAAGCAACTTGTTGCAATTACGGCATGACCATTTAATGTAAATTTTAACGTTTTATTATAATTGCAACAATTTACATATTAATTTTGTTTCCTTTATTAATTATAATGCCATATTACTTTAGCATTACTTTACCATTACTTTACCCTTACGCTGTAGCGTAATGTTTGCGTTCGGCCGGTCCGCCAGGGATGGTTGTTGTGAATTTACACTGATTTCTTGAGATGATGGATAATCGAGCACCGCGGAGCTCTGTTCATCACTTTTCATCACTTTCGGCTTTATTTTAATTTTATATTTTTAAAAATACTTCAAAACATTCAAACCCGGCGTGAGCTGTCAGCCGGAATCTTGTTTTGTTTTGTAAGTCAGGCTGGATATTGTGGAAGTGCGACTGAGTGCGACAGCGATAAAATTTACGACAGAGGAATGGAGACTGACGCAACTATGACGAGTGACGCCAAGGGCGGGGAGGGACCGACATACAGCGCCATCAGGCGGTGACACAGGTTTCTTTAGTTTATATGCTTCTGCGTGATCGACCATAGGAGTTGGTAGGGCCTGAAGTTGGTACCCGGCCGGCTTGGTAATACAATTTCCCGGAGAGGATGTCTTGGGTAATATCAGAGATAATATTCACCATCGTCAGAGCCAAATTGGTTAAAATCTGATATAACTAAATTCGGAAAAGACTATTTTATTTGGTCGTGGCCGGCGACACACCTGCAAGCTACCTCTAGTTACATTTCGTATCATTGTTCTCTGCTCGCAAGTTCCGTAGCAACACCAATCAATAGTTTTCCGCAGGCGCGGATCCAGAGAAGTAACTTGGAAGAGGGATGGTGTGAGAAAATTTCATACACAAAGAGAGAAGAGAGCTATGACGAATTAAAATCACCAGTTGGATTTGTTTCAAATTACATGTCACTATGAAATTGCATATTTTTTATAATTTGTCTTCATTTCCCAGTAAAAACTAAAAAATTAAGGTATTTGAGAAAATCCAGGTGGAGGCGATCGCCGGCTTTGCCATAGATCTGCGCCTGGTTTTCCGACCAATCAGGACTCATCTCGTAGCTAAAAAAGTCAATAACGCTCGAGATTCGGCATCTTTCGTCTAGCAGCTTTCTGAGCGTCAGCACCTTAAGTGAATTTTATCTTGAAAGTTTGAGTTCTTCTTGTGAGTCGATATATATTCTTTAATCCTGCGTGTGATCAGATTTTAAGTTCCAGTCCTGATTATTTCCGTAAGGTAAAGATTCACTTTTTCCAGAAATTCAAAAAAAGAGCATTTTCATATTTTTGACTGGCCCCCTTATGGTTTGAGATGTTTGTGATAGATATATTTATTTAAAGATTTACATAACATTCTCATAATAATGAGAACCCAGTCTCAGATAGCATACAATATTCCCTGAAGATCTCCTGGAGCTGGCAATGCAAGGTTAGGAATATCACATTAAGACCCTTTATCAGAATGGGTAATCGGTTCTGAATTTTGAGGCCGCACGGGTGAATATTTTTGTCTAAATTTTTGCATACGTCATCTACATAATCAAATCCAGAAGCACACAGAGCCGGGTTTTCGATAAAATGTTATTTTATTACACGCAGTGTCTCGTCATCCCGAAATTCGGAATGATTAGTACAATATTTTTCATAAGCTTGGCTAGTCATCCCGAATTTTCGGGTGGGGGCGGGAAGGCACCCCTGTGACTGGCCACATAAATATATTTTATACGGATGGCCTAAAGATATATGCCTTTGGATTGGACAAGTGTGCCAAAATTAATCTGAAGAAAGGAAAGATTACTGGCGTTCCCGAAGACCCTGATCTTGTGGATATAAGTGTTATTAGACATATTAATACTGGAGAGACCTATACATACCTGCGCGTGCCTCAAAGCCCCATTTAGGACGTAACATCAGTGAAGGAGTCTCTCAGCAGCAGATACAAGCATCTCCTCCGAGAGATTTGGTCTTCCAATCTGTCGGCGTTGAACAAGGTATCTGCGACTAACATGCTTGCCGCCCCAGTTCTACTCTATCTCATTTGGGATGTTTCCATGGACGAAGAACAAGCTCAAGGCCCTTGATATCACAACACGTAAGATCATGCATTTGCATAAAAGCTTGCATATCAATTCGTCAGTTCCACCGTCAAGGCGGACGCGGACTTCTGAATCTCCAGTGTCTTAATAACCGAATTATTCTAAGTACAGCTTACATCTTGGCGAATGGCAGAGATCCTTCCCTAAAAATGGTCAGGAACCACGAGATGATTGGCGAAGGAGCAAACTTTCGCTTTCCTCAGGTCATCAGGGCTTAATTCAGGTGCAGAGGGTTTTATTTATGCATGTCAGGACGGTGTCATTTCTACCTTAGCATACCGTGACCGCATTTGATGTCAAGAAGTTCCCAGTGATAGGTACCGAGCGTGTCATGCACACGCTGAGTACCTAGAACACATACTATTGGGGTGTCCCACCCACACTGGAACGACGTATATCTATAGACATAATGCGGCCCTGAGAGTGATTTATTACTATCTTTGTCGCTCTCACGCTGTTGGCCGCGACCCTGCCCTGCCGAATGCTCCAAGGGAGATAGAGTCAATTTTCCAAAACGGGAAGTGCCAAATTTTCTGGAACTAAGATTTTCGAACAGCAGTCTCCGTTGCATACTCGAGGCCTTACATCGTTCTGCAAGACTTCGAGAAACGAACTATATTCGTGATCGGATTCTCGGCTCCGTTCGAATACAACATCACTGCCACGGAGAAAGGAAAGGATTATTTCCCCGTAAATTGTACAAAAATATTCTTTTCTGCAATGAAAGACACACAATTAACGGATGCTAAAAGTACTATATTTTTGTTTGAGATATTTAGCAATTATTTGAACAATTAATAATCATTCACTAGCGCCATTTCACAGGAAAGGTGGAGAAAAATCTATTTTTCCGTTGACTGTCTCATTAATTGCAGAAAAGAATAACTTTTCACGATTTATGAGGGAGAAAATTGTTTAAACGAATGATTTTTTTTTAAATTGCTAAATGTCCTCAAGAAAAAAATATTACTCTCAACATCCGTTAATTTTGGTATTAATTCCAGAAAATAACTCTTCACAATTGACAGGAGAAGCAATTGTTTGAACAAATAAAAATTGTTCAAATAAATAGCAAATATCATTGAAGAAGACTTTACTATCAACATTCGTTAACTGTGATAGTAACTTCAGAAAATCATAACTAACAACGATTTCAAGGAGAAAAAATGTCTAAACAAATGAGAGATGTTTAAATAATTACAAATTGTGTCCAATAAGAAGCAATACCCTTGACATTCATCAACATTATATCATTTATCCCAAAATATAATAAATTTCCAAAAATGTTTAAATAAATAATAATTGTTTACAAAATTTGAAGTAAAAAAAAAATACTTTGAAATCCTTCACTTACGGATTAAAACTCATTCATTTTGAAAACATTTCAAAAAATGACGTCTTTAGCGTGATTTTGATAGAAAACTGCTATTTTGCCTTTTTGAGACCTTTTCCGGGGACAATAGAAGGGTATTGAGGGGTCCAAATTGAAAGTTGTTGGGTGGAAATTATCTTTTTCCCATCTTGCTTCCTCATAGAGGAAGCTTTGTAATGGTAACATTTTCCAAATTTTTTTAATTCATTTAATTAAACCTTCCTCAATTTAAAAATGTCTAATTCAACCAGAAAAATGAATTTTTAACCACATAATTGAACTTTCAAGCAAGTAGTAGAATTTTTAACTAAAAAAGATAAGTTTTTAATTGAAAAAAAAAACATTTTTCATTAAAGATGGAATACTTCAACTTTTAGTTCAAAGAAAAACTAATTTTAAACAAAAAACGCATTTTCGACTAAATAGTTAAATTTTCAACAAAAGAAATTAATTTTTTACCAAATTATTTCAATTTTCAAATAAAAAAGATAAATTTTCAATTAAAAATGGAATAGTTACATTTTTATTCAAAAAACTAATTTTAAAGAAAAAAAAAGCGAATTTTCAACAAAATAGTTGAATTTTTAACAAAACAAAAAAAAAGAAACAATTTTTCAACTAAAATCATGAATCTTCAACCAGAGAAATGAATTTTTACAAAGTTATTAAACTTTCAACCAAGTAGTAGAATTTTTAACTAGGACAGACAAATTTTCACAAAAAAATTAAAAAGTTAAAATTTCATTAAAAAAAAAAATTAATTTTCAATAAAAATAGGGAATTTTTAACAAAATAGTTGACTCTTGAACCAAAAAAATGAATTTGCAAATAAATCCAAGAATCTTCAAACCGAAAAATGAATTTTTAACAAAATAATTTAACTTTCAACCAAATAGTAGAATTTTTAACAAAAAGAGGTAATTTTTTATTCAAAAATGTAATAGTTAAATTTTCAGTTAAGAGACTAATTTTAAACAACAAAAAACGCATTTTCGACAATATAGTTAAATTTTCAACAAAATAACCATTTTTTTACCCAAATTAGTTCAATTTTCAACCAGAAACTAATTTAAAATTTAAAAGACACGAATTTTCAATAAAATAAGTAAATTTTGAACCAAAAAGATTAATTTTTTA
>CAKNXH010023512.1:0-16862 GCA_932178445.1 Andricus quercusramuli | reverse complement strand
AAAAAAAAAAAAAAAAAAATGGAAACTGAGCTGCAGCCTTTAGGGCACGAACCATCATATTTTAAAGCCAAATTCACCTTGGAAAAAATAAAAATCTTTTTCAAACATTTTCAACGGAGCATTTAAAATTCAAGAATATGAACAGGAGAATTTGTATACACCTTCTCAACTTTTTGAAATTGGAGAAGAGCCAATATTCGTAATTGTTGTCCGAAAGACAATAAAAGTTAAGATGAAATCCAGATATGCTGCCTACGATCCACTGAAAGATGCTTTAGAGACGGTTTTAGCAGTTCCATGTGTATTGAAGCAAATACGAAATTATGTTAATGATCTATCAAAGGAAAAAAAAATACCTATAAAATTTTATACACGGAGATTTGTGGAGCAAAAATACAGTCCTACTGATAGAGAGGTTTATCCTCTCTATGTATTCTTCAGTGAGTGGCAGACAGGAAATCCGTTAGGTAGTCATGCCGGCGAGAAAACGTTTGGAGGAGTGTATGTATCACTACCTTGTTTCCCACCTCATCTAGTCGCGAAACTACAAAATGTGTTCGCTTCTACTATTTTCCATGCAAAGTATTTTAAAAAGTTTGGAAACGAAAAACTTTTCAGTAAAACCATTGAAGATTTAAACTTCTTGTCTATATTTGTGAGAAGGATCACTGAAGAGGGTCCTCAATTTGGAATTATAAATAAACTATTTCATTGTGTTAACATTTACATCCAATCAAACGAAATTGAAACTCTATACTTCAATCATTATTATCAAGCATACAGCGTTTCTTCTAATGCAAATAAGCCGGATGTACTGATAAACGTCCCTGCTAAAAATCCCGGCCAAATTTCGGACAAATTCTGGATTCGGAAATTTGTCCGAAATTTGTCCGGTCGAAGGAGCACGGAAATTAATCCAAATATCATCCGGTAGAATCCGAAAGTTGTACGGTCTGACAGATTCGATCAATCCGGATTGTATCCGATCATATTCATTTTCTATGCGGTCTGACGGACTGAATAAATGTTATATAACAAGGTTATATAAGCAGTTTAGACTCGAGAAATGCATTTTTCATTTATTTGACGCTCTCAAACCTATCTCTATAGCTTAACTTAACACTACTACATATAACGCACTTCATTAACGTAAAATATCTCATGCTGAGTATATCGGTCGAGACGGTCCTTCTTTACTAACCAAGAAAATTTTTAGCGCTTGTGAGAAACGACCAGAATTTTGTCCGGTTCATGTCCGTGTTTTGTAGGGTCTGTCGGATGGGATGAATCTGGATGGTGTCCAGTCATGACCGTGTATTATATGGTCTGACGGATGCGATTAGTCCGATTTTTTTCCGGTCATGTTCGGCCATGTCCATGTTTTGTACGGTCTGGCAGATGCGATTAATCCGGTTTAGTCCGAAATTTGTAAGATTTTCAGAAATGCGATTAATCCGGATCTTATCCGGTTAATTCCGAAATTTGTCCTTTCTGACAATTTCGAATAATTTAGATTTTATCCGTCTTTGCCCAATATTTGTCTAGTTATTCGCGAACGCAATACACCCTCTTATCCGTTATAGCAAACTGAACTAAAAAAATGAAATTCGATACAGTTATAGAGTATTTAATTATAAATGAGCGAAAACAGGATGTTAAAAGTTGTACGAGAAATCATTTTTAATGACATTTTTAATGCACTTTTAGGAAAGAAATTAGAACACTTTCGAACGAAGTATGTTGAATAGTGAAATATTACGTATAATAATAGCATACAGTTTAGAGAACAGTAAAACAAAAACTATTTGAATCAATTATTATCATTCTCGTCCACTGATCCTTCTTCCACATCATCGTCAATTCCATCATCATTGCCATCAACTGTTCCTTCCACATCATCGTCAAGTCCATCATCATTCCCACAAACTCCTTTTTTCCACATCATCGTCAATTCTATCAACATTCCGATCAACTGCTCCTTCTTCCACATCGCCATCAAATTTTTCATAATTCCCATATACTGCTTCTTCTTTCCAAGAGAGCTGTAGATTCACTTTTATGAACAGATTCATTTCCTATCGGAACCATATAGCTATCCTCTTCCTTGTTTAAAAGCTCATTAGTTTTCTCATCATTTCCCGTGTTACTATTCACGTCTTCATCGAAATTCTCATTATTTTTGTTTGTTTTCGAAGTTTCATTATCGCTTTTGTGGTTTTTTCTGACGCCCTACCCAAAAAAGAAAGCAAAATATTTAATTTTTTTCGATGCGCCCTACTATGAAGTAGTATTTTCCATTTTTACTTGAATGTCATCAAATTACAACTTGAACCTGCGGATTAATTTCGGATAGAATCGGACTGCTTCCGGAGTCCATGTTTTTGACCGGAAGAATTTCGGATTTAAGCGGACGATTTTCTGGTTTCACTTCAATTTCACCGAATGACAATTAAAACCTGCGGAATAATTTCGGATAGAATCGGACTATTTTCGGAGTTGATGTTTTAGACCGGACAGATTTCGGATTTTAATGAGAGAATTTTCCGGTTTTACTTCAACAAAAATAATTTCGGGTCGTGAGTTTCAGACTAATGTCGGATCAAGTCGGACTCTGTCGGGAGTGAAAGTTCACGCCGTATAAATTTCGGATTAGACCAGACTATTTTTCATTTTTAGTGTAAGGAAAATAATTTCAGGATTTGAATTCCGGACTGATTTCGGATCAAATCAGACTTTTTCCGGATTCGAAATTTATGGTCCGGACAGGCTCCGGACATAATCGTACAAATTTCTGACTGTTTTCGCACAGTTTTTCGGATTACATCGGACATATTTCGGAAAAAAATCGTGAATCGGATTGATTTCGGATAAATTCGGATCAATTTCGGAATCCGAAATTTTTAGTAGCGGTAGATTTAGTACCTAGATTACCGCTCTGCCTAGTAGTCATTAAAAATAACGAAAAACTCATCGCGATGAGATATGATACTTAGAAATTAAGTGGAATACAGTGTACGTAATCTTAGCGTGTTGTGTGAATGAAAATAAAAATATTTTTTTGCATTCTCGACAAATTAGATATTTTTGAAGTAAATTCAAAACTACTCTCTTCAGTAGAGCGAAGTGAAAATACTAAAATTAGTCGAATCGTTTGAGTTACAATTTGTGGGTCGACATCCAAAATGAGTGAAGAAACAAATTTTTTAATTAGTAAATATCTTCAGTTGTCTTTTTGAAATTTACAATCGAGAATTTTAATAATTAAAAAAAATTTTGCCTTATTGAGAATTTTTTTTCAAATGTACTGAAACATTTTTTTAGATTGATTCGAACCTGAAATTTCTTCAGCTTGAACCAAAGAAACATGTCATTATTTTTTATTTATGAGAAACATTTTTTTCGTGGTGTTTATAACGTTCCAAAATCGCAAAAAAGATAGGAAATCCCAAAAATCCTAACTCAAGACAAACTTTTTTTTCCGAAAAACCAAAATGAAAATAAGATAAGTTTTGAACAAAATAGTTCAATGGTTGAATTAAGAACATCAGTTTTTAACAAAGAAATCGAATAGTTACGTTTTTGTTTCGAAAGATTAACTTTTAATTGAAGAAACAGAATTTTCACCCAAATTGTTGAATATTGAAGCCTGAAAGAAGAATTTTCCACAATGAAGTTGATTTTTCAACACAAAAATATGAATTTTCAATTAAAAAGTTAATTTTAGACCAATAATAAAAATTTTTAGTTATAAAACATAGTTTTTCAAAAACAAACAAAACTTTAACTGAAATGATACATTTTCAACTGAAAAATGACGAAAGGAGGAATTTTGTACGAATTACATCAATTTTTAACCAAATATTTAAATTTTCAAAATAGAAAAGATCGATTTTGAACCAAAAATGGAATTGCTACATTTTCATTTGAAAAAACTAATTCTCAAATAAAAGAACCAGTTTGATTTTTAACCCAAAACACAGCTTTTCAACAAAATAAATATATTTTCACTTGAATAGTTAAATTTTTAACCAACTTTCCGCCAAAAATATAACTTTTGAACGAAATTTAAACATGCAACAAAATAGTAGAATATTCGACTAAGAAATATCGATTTTCAAACACAACTGGAATAGTTCAATTGTGAGTTTAAACTAATTAATTTTCAACAACAAACAAAAGTTCCAGCAATACTTAAATTTGCAAGTGAAGATTTAAAGAAATTAGACATTGCTCAACTTGGAACATTCAAAGTAGCAGTTGATGAATTTGGAATATTCCATATTTTAATTGAGTATTTAACTTTGTAAATTTCAACTAAAATGTATTAATCTTCTAATACTTGTTTGAAAAGTACTGTATGTTTTTTAACTGTTCCAATTTTATATTGGATAATAACTTCTGGCTCTAGTTTTCACATTTTCAACTTGCTTTAAAATGGTTCATCTTCAAATTTTTCAAAAGAGTATTTGCTTTTAATGGTCTGCACTTGAAACGTGTACCTTATTTATTCATAAATAATTTATTTGAATACTATAATTGATTTAATTATTATTCAATACTGGGTACAATTTCAAATATCGTATATTTGAAGAGAAAATGGGAAAAAGGGGAAGTTTTTTGAGAATAGGGGAAAAAGGGGAATTTTAAGGAAAAAGGGGAAACTGAGAAAAGAAGGGGAAGAGTGTGCACCCTGAGTATAGTATATTAATTTCAAAATTTCAAAGTGCATCCATATTCCTATATAGGAAGAGGAGTTAACCGCGACCGTTACTGCCAAGTCTGCTGCCGTCGCGCAGAAATTGCGAGTGGGAGGGAGGCAGAAGCTGTTGCTGCGCTCGCATGAACCATTTCGGGCGAACCTCAACTGTTCCGGCGCGTGACCGTAATACGCAGCGCAGCTATAGTTACTCCACTCGCAGTGATAGGTACGCCTTACTCCGCGAGCAATATTGCGCGCACCGTTTTTTTCTATATGGGTGAACCTGGAAATACCACTTTGTCCAAAAAACGTTAGACCTTTGCCATAATTCTGGGCTCATTGAAGGCTCAATTAATAGCCAAAAGCCAAATATTGGGCTCTACATTTTTTTTGAAAGGCATGGTACTCTCAGCTTTACATCAAGCTAGCAGTACCATGGCATAAATATTGCTTTTATCAATTTTTTTTCTTTTCACAGGAATTGAGGGCTCATTTAAGGCTCTTGCATGACCTCTAGCGTAGAATTTCCAAAACAACCCCTATCACGAAAAAAGTACCCTAAAAAATAAATATCCACTATTCATAAAAGTGAGTACATAAGAATTGAAGCCTCATTTTAGGCTCTCTGAGGCCACCAGAATCAATATGATTTTCGATGTTTGTGACAGCGGCACAAAAACATTTGAGTACGCGCGACGACGATCAGCTGATATCGTTAGAATTCAGAGCGTCCAATCCCATTGCGGTGGTAACCGCGACGGCTCGGGAATCTGGCAGTAACTGTTACTGCGACGGACGCAACAGTCGCTGCAGAATCTCTTACGGTGGCGCGCAGTGACTGTCACGGTGTAGCAGTAATATTTCCGTCATCAAGCGTAACCGTCGCTGCCCAGCCACAACATGATTTTTTTGCAGACCTCTTGTGTTCGGCGCAGCAACGGTTACGGTGAAAACTGCACCCGCTCTGATTTACTTCTCTCCGTGAGTTTTCGTAGAAAACTCACAAGTCTATTTTCGACCAATTTTGTTTTGTTTCATTACGTATTTTTATTTTTCTATTTTAATTTAATGCTGTTATTCATCATCATACATTCGTTCTTCGTTGAATGTATTTATTTGTAACACTGTATTCTTTTGTAGGTTCTTCGCCCTACGTAAACAATTCATAAAGCCCGCCGGCGCGTGTTAACGCATGCTCTCTACAGTTTTCATGTTTGTTTCACATCTTGCGCCGGTAGGCGTGGCCGAACATCGCTTTTGCAAGAGTCCTCATACCCTTAGAGGATGGGTTTTCTTACAACCGTAGCAAGGCAATGTTGGAGCTATTTCCGCAAAGCAACGGCATGCGCTTGATTCTTTCATGGTATAGGACATTTATTGCTGAAAATGTCTAAACCTATGCCAATGTTGCTAGAAATTCATACCAATTTCGCACATGAAGCTCCGTGCTGTAATGTTAAGAGCTCAGCCAACTATAACAGTGGGATTTTTTTCTCCGTGTACAGTTCGGAAAATATTCGTATCAGTTTGTCACAAATTTCCATGTTTGTGAATGAAGTATCACCGAATTTCGTTTCACCGAACTAGAAATGAAACTATCAGAGAGTCCATAGGTCCCAAGTTTACCCAACTGAGTTTGGTACAGTTTCTCGAACTATTTTTCTCCGTGTAAGAGTATTATCTACGTAAGGGAAGTAGAATAATATTCTGAAGGATTTGTTTTTCATAATATCTTCTTCCATAGCTTAAATAACAAGGTTTGCTACAACTGATAATATTGGTGATCCTATAGGTGTGGCATATTTTTATTTATAAGTTATGTAATCAAATTGAAAGGATGCATTACCTATGCAAAATCTTATAGCCTCCTTAATTTGTTCAAAAGTTAATTTAGTGTATTGATCGATTAGGTTTTATTTTCTATTCATTAAGGTATAATCCAAGTTGTAGTATATATTAGAAAACATGGAAACGGCATGTGAAGAGCAAATTGTGTAATCATCTGGCATATTTTCTTATATGTCTTAGATATATTTTTGACTTGAAGTTCAATAAATACAGTCAGTACGCAATTTGCACAGTACTTTCATTTTGATTTTTAATTATATCAATTTATAAATGTATCAACATGAACTCTAGGTAGCCATCGTGGCTCAGATGGTATCGTGATTGTCTTATGTTCCAACACTGCAGCCTTGGCAACTACGCTGACGCGGTTTCGGTTCCCGAAGCAGGAAGTACAATCACTAATGACCCTAGCAGTTGATACGACTATAAACATTCAATTAATGAAAAAAACATGAACAGACTAGTAATTTATGCTCATATGTGATAATTACTACTTGAAAATGTTTAACATTATGGAATTTCAACCAAGATTAAGTTTTGTATTACTCTTTTAAGATTTTGGACCTAAGGCCAAAACAAGAACGAACATATATATTCTCAACATCTCGTCTCAAAAAATTTAAAGTTAATTGAAAAATATGATTAGGACTTCATTGGAGGTAAAATAACGAGTGGGATGAAAACATCAAGCTCATAAATTTCGTGATAAACACTATCAGGAAGGAGACGACGGAACTGTTGCCCTTCGGGATGACCTTTGGAAGAGACCCGAACCTTTCCTCGACAATGGCCCATCACCCACACTTACCGGCAGCGACCGAATAATGTAATGGAAAGCCAAGCATGAGAAATACATACAAAATGCTAAGGAGTGGATCTAACTACGACAAAAGAAGTTTAAAAGAAGATTCGATAAAAATATAACGCGAATCCATCAGATCTATGAAATTGGAAACCTGCTTGAATTCAAAAATCACAGAATTGAAACAAATTGGAACCCAGCTGAAGGCACAATAATCCAACCGCCAGATAACAACAACTTGATCATAAATTACAAGAGCAAAATTATTAGAATCCACAAAAAATTAAATCATGCCATTTTATGTTTTGGAAAAACTAGACTAAATGTTACGTTGTAACGATTAATATTTTTCATCTATCATAAGTATTTTTTTCACAGGTTTTCTATTTTATTTTATCACCAAATCGAATTGTATCCAACTTTCAAATTTACAGTTTGCATCAAAAGGCGACGAAAAACATCTGCTATTTCTTTCAATTTTATTATCGGAAAGTTTGCTCTTCTAAAACGGCTAATCGTAGGGTCAATTTTATTATTTTATGCTTATTCCTTCAAAAACTCAATTACGCACCTTGTCCAGGCTTAGGACGCATTTTACCATTGATTGCTCTCTTATTGTACCCATGGGCCGTTGGCCATGTTCAGTTCCAATTTTGTGAAATTTATGAATTTGGCTTGTCAGAATGGAGTGTCTACTGCCTCCCTCGTATAATGTCTACGCCCAATTGGAGACAGTTTAGTGTAATCTCAATCTCTGTGCCAAAAATCTACGCTTTCTATAGTAAGCGTGTGTAAGTTCAACGTTAACATAAGAATAAAAGTGACCCACCCCCACCCAAGAGCGTTACGTATTTTCTAAACGGCCTCAAACAGGTATCACAATCAAACCTAGAAGTGTAAAAATGTAGATTTTTGAGGATTAAGAACTATCTAGAAAGGGGGTCATACGAGCACCTGAATTCCGCCCCTCATCCCCACTGCTACTCTTGGACAATACGTGCCTCTAGCATACGTAGACCCTAGTGTAGCGTCCAGGCTCGGCGCTTATTCAGTTCTCCTCTCAGTGTTGCCGATGCTCCTGATTTTACAGGATATCTCCTGCTTTTTGAATGAGTCTCATGATCTCCTAATTTTATTTTAAAATCTCCTGCTTTTGTATTGTCGGGTGAAAAAATAAGTCACCTCCAAAGATGGTGCATAATATCTTTGTAGCTGACTTACTTTTTCATCGGCAGCATTCACATTCTAAAGGTTTTCTGTAATAGGCTGTTCATTTTACACTTGATGTTTTGAGCTGTTACGTCCCAGGATCTGCAGTCGAATTTCATTCTGTTGTAGCCATCTGTTGATTCGTTGAAGGAGAGTTCGAAATGCGGCCGTTGAGTGGTGGAAACCACTGCTGCTAAACTAGGTCAATTTTAAATAAAAACACCATTGTTTATGTTCACTGAATCACAAGATTTATTCAATAGTTTTCTTTTAATTTATTGTTCACAGTTTTGGTTGATGCACATGAGTGCAATAATGAATCGCGAAGCGCGTCGCGTTACAAGCTTGTTATTATTTGAGTCCTTGATTTACGTTGAATCACAATTTTCATGAGAGCAAAATTACAAAACTGAGAGTCGCAGTTCTAAAATTGTTTCAACGGTTTTCGAAGTACAGAATCTGTCCTTTTTTGGCTGTGCGTGCTTTTTTACAACCTACAAATGGGAGGAGATTTATTCCCTCTCCTCGGACAAGAACCAATCACATTGCTTACGTTATGGAATTATCCTACAGATTAGCCAATAAGAAAGTAGGTCAATTTGCTCCGCCTACAGGATATGAGTCATAAAATGAGTCATTCGATGATTGACATATGTAAACACGAAAAAATCTAAATAAGTCCAAAGTCCATTCTACATCCGGTCTGACTGGCGCCATACACTCATTAATGATACTAAATTTAGACCTATGACTCACTAAATAAGCAAACACTTTACTTTAAGACGCAATTTATTGGGTACTGCGTAGATGTTTGAGCTAACATAACCTAACTTCAGGATAGAGAGAGAGTACTGCATTATATGTAATTATTTTATGTAACTAGCAGCCTGCAACCTATTTAGGCTTTGTAACATGAAGTTTCTCATACTTGAAACTTCCTTTCAAGTTTTTGTACTTGAACGTTATTTTATATTTGTATTTCAGCTTCTGATCACTTAAAATGATTCAAATTGAATCTGGAGCTTCTTGCCGCGCTCCCTAGAGTTCGCTAGTGTGCATTTTAATTCACAAACGGGCCACACCGTCACATGAGCCCACATGGGTCGAAGCCCGAAAGCAATCTCCACATTGGTCAACGACTATTACATTATTCTAACGCCTGTTACACATGACATCAATTCTGCTTTCTGATTGATGGCATTTTTTTATTAATCTATCCCTGGTTTCCATTTGAATCTCATGGAAACCGGGGTTAGGATCACATGTTTATAACATAAAAAGGGATGGCTTTGTTAAACTTTGAAACTCTCAAATGTTTCAAATAATCGAGTGAAAGAGACACATAGATCTAACCATCTCTTTCACGCTTATGAGTTTCCGCTTTCATCCACTGCTTTCATCTGCCATGGGAGTCCACCATAAGACTTAACCATTTGTTCACGTGTATGATACTTTTTATTGGACCAGTTTCATGAAATTTTAGAACCCTAAGTAAATTTTACCTTTTCTAGGTTAGAAGTGTATATCTGTCGTGCCTTTCGGCTGTCGTGCAAATGCGTGCAAATCGTTCAAATCCACAAGAGTAAATATGTTATAAGTTGTGTGTTATGATCTTACTGACACAGGTAATTATCTTATGGATATTAGTAATTAAAATTGCTAAAAAATAACAGGATTTAATCTTGTATATTTCCAGGTATGTCTTCTGTGAATGGAATAAAATAAACTTTCATACAGAGCATGTATTCCTGCCTGGAATTTCAATTTTTGTATTAGATGTCTCAAATAATAAAATTAGGACTCGACTATACCTAAATTCTCGGACTGAACTCATTTAACAAAAAATAATGTAAACAAGCCGCGATTATTTATTAGGCTGGAATCATCAACAGGTTTTATTGCAGTCATAAGAATCGAAGAGCTGGATTATTCCTCGTTTCCTGAGTGTAGCAGCTGCATTTGATAAATCTTTAGAATTTCTTTCACCTCGTAAGTTTAAAATAAATATATAGTATTAATAATGATATAAATATCAGTAACAGTTTCTATAAATCTAAGCAAATGTGAATCGAGGCTGGATTCTCCACAGCTGAAAAAAATCTCTACAAGTTTTCATTGATTAAAATCATATTGATGAGAAATCTAATCTACATTTAAAATTAGTTAACACCAAACTACTATTTCATAATTTAAAAACCTAACAAAATTAATTTAAATTGAAGGTGGAAGTTTTAATGTATATAAAATGAATCATAAGTTTTTGATTGAATTACAGAGATGGACGGAAGAAAGAAACGCCTGTATATTGATCTGGATGATCCATCCAAAAATCTATCCGAAGAGGAAGATGAAGACGATGAGAAACAAGAAAAACGCGAAAGTCAGCAGAATGAAGAAGCAGCATCGTCTTCTACTAGCAAATCGAAACCAAAGAAGAAGTACGACCAAAAATTGAATGACGCTTTTAAACGTGATTATCCGTTTCTAAAATGTAGTAATAAAGGACCTACGTATGCTCTCTCTCAAACTTGTGAGAAGGACATAAATATAGGCGCTGGGAAAGGTGTTATAGAACGCCATGTCGAAACGAAAAAGCACCAAGCTAACAAGAAGGATGTACGTACGCAGCTAAAATTTGAAGACATTCCAAATGTGGAGCAGAGTAACGTGATTAATGATAAAGTTAACCACGCATTGATCAGATATTCAGCATTTATTACTGAACACAATATCGCTATCAGAGTTAGCGACCATTTGCCTAACCTTTTTCGCGACATGTTTCCAGATTCGGAAATTGCCAAATGTTTAAAGAGCGCCAGAACGAAAACCACAGCAATTATCAACACAATTACTGGGAAATTTGATAAAGAAAATATCAATGACATTTTGCGAGAAAAGAAGTTCTCAATTCTTCTTGACGAAGAAACTGATGTGAGTGGTACGAAAAGTTTGGCAATAATTGTTCGTGTCAAAGTTGATAACTCGATAAAAAGCCTTTTCTATGATTTAATACCAGTTCCAAAATGTGATGCTACTTCTCTACATGCTGATGGCGCGAACGTAATGACGGGATCTAATCACTCTGTTGCAGCTTTGTTAAAAAAAGATACACCCGATCTGTTCATAATAAAATGTACTTGTCATTCTTTTCATCTCAGTACCTCCGAAGCGTGTGAAAAGTTGCCAGATGCGCCTGAATTATTATGTCGCGAGATTTATAATTATTTCAAAAGCAGTTTCTCTAGAATCTCAGACTTCAAAGAATTCCAGCTATTATTCGAAGAGATACCTGAAAACAGAATACTACGTGTCATCGATACGAGATGGTTATCATTAGAATTGGTAGCTAAGCGACTAGTTCAGCAATATCAAGCTTTAGAGATATTTTTTATTGACGGTCTATCGGATAATAACAAAGTAGCGGCAGAAAAGTGTAATGAGATAATGGCGAAGATGAATGATGAGTCAACATTGCTCTACTTAGGGCCATGTGACGAGTGGGTCACGTGACCGGATTCCTACCTTACCGACACTTTTTTTATTTGTAAACTTATGTTCACACGAATAGCCACATCGAGTTGAAAATCTGGGATAATAAATAAGAAGCACTAAGGAATGCGGCTCTGGTCCTAAATTCTTATAATTATGAAAAAAGTTTTTTTTGTAAATAATTTTTTTTTACTTTTTTGATAATTATAAAAATTTAGTTCCAGAGCCGCATTTCTTAGTTCTTCTTATTTATCATCCCAAATTTTCAACTCGATGTGGCTATTCATGTGAACACAAGTTTACAAATGAAAAAAAAGTGTCGGTAAGGTAGGAATCCGGTCACGCGACCCACTCGTGATATGGCCTTAATGTGTTTAGAATTCGTTTTACTGATATTCAACAACTTAAACAAATTGATGCAGTCGGAATATCCTGAGATTCACCAGATTAAATACAATATAGAAAAAACCTGCAAAACGTTCATGGATTTGTATGTGCAAGAAGAATATTTGGAAGTTGAATTCTGTCGCATCCAGTATAAGAATCCCAGATGTTTCAAGCAGTTGGAAAGTATGTATCTCGGTGAACAAGTAGCAAAACGAATTCTGGAGCGAAACATTGATCCGGCTGTGATTCAACAATTCCGCTTGAAAGGCCTAGATTTCTTAATTCAAGCAGTCACTAGTATTTCGAAAAGATACGATTGTAACAATTCTGTTTACCAGAACTTCGAATTTTTTGATCCAATGGTCGTGTTGAGTCGAAAAAAAGATTCAATTGTACCGCTCGCGACATTCTTCCCAAATCTAATTAGCGAAGAAGAGTTGCAAGCTCTGGATACTGAATGGAGATTGCTGCGTAACGACGAAGTTCTTCACTTGATGGATAGAGAAAAAAAAATTACAGTTGAATCCTTTTGGAATAAAATAGAGAATCTAAAGCAGGATGGAGTACAAATCTATCCTCGGTTAACTACTTTTATTGGAAGCTTACTTTCACTTCCTCATTCAAGTGCTGCTTGCGAACGAATATTTTCGCATTTAAGCTTGATCAAACCAAAACATCGTAACAGATTACAGGCGGAAACAACCTGTGGTTTGCTTCATACAAAAGCATTGATTGGCAATAATGAATGTTATAATTTTCCTATTGAGAAACGTCTACTCAATATGGCAAAAGATTAAAAATACTGAACGTATTCAGCCTTGAATGGAAAATTAAAAGTATTTCATTTTAGTTCTTAGAACAAATGTATTCAAATGATAATATATTTTATTTGAATGTTTTGAAAATATTACATTCACAAAATTCTATCGAATATAGAATAAAAGTTGCGGTTATGATATTATTTTATAGAAGAAATGTTCAGGAAATATTTAGAAGAAATGAATATTTAATCATATAAGAATTCAAGAATATAAGTGCATGGCAATTTAACAGTATTTTTTAGAATAAGGAGAACGAGTACCTGCGTTAAAAATCAAGAAATGTAAAGGACTGCGATAGAAATTCATTAATTCTTCAATAAATAGACGGTTCCTCAAAAACAGTATTTTCTTCATTTAATTGTATATCATGTTATATATTCTTATAATATCTTCGAGAATAAAAAAATGAACAAGATAATTAATATCTCCGTTATTTCAATAAACACTATTTATATATAAAAATATTCGCTAAAATTCATTGACATAATTATTATAATATGTAATATGATTCTAAAAAATAATGGAGGGTAGAGATTCATGCTAATGGAATTTTAATTTTTCCGGGAACTGCGGGAGTTGCACGCCAACTGCGGCAAACCAGTGCGCGGCCCCAACCCAAGCGCGTTAGAGAAGGGCGCCAACATTGGCATCACTGCTGATGACCTTGTTGGTTCATTTCTTTGTAATATCAGCCTTATTAAATTGAAAAAAAACAATTTTTTATGTCATTTTACATATATTTGATAAAAATTGAACAATAAACAATATTTTACATCATTATCGTGATAATATTTGATTTTCTCGATCTCCTGTTTTTTTTTCAAATTTCATGATAAAAAGCTCCTGATTTTTATTCTGACCCAACGGCAACACTGTCTCTTCTAGCCTTCGTGCAATGAATACGTACTGACTCGCTGTCATAAAGTCGTAAAGTGCACAAGATCAGTAAGTTACCCATAAGTAGGGGCACATATTTTTATTTCCGAACTCTGCAACGTTTAGCCAAGTTAGATTTATGGTTAGGTTGTTTTTGAAAACGTACATAGGGTTCGAATCCTCAGCGATTAATCAAGATTTTTTGAAATCGTTGAAGCATGCCATTATATGTATAAGTAACAATAAATTGTGTTGAGTGTTGGATCCAATTCACATTTTCCGGAACTCTAATATAGACTTCAAAACCTCCTCGCCAATACATGCCATATCGCCTCGGATTTTAGATACTATTGAAACGTTCTGTACATCTGATAAGAAAAGTTCATCACATCGCATGAGCAGACCTTTTGAACTTCTACTAAACTACTTTCTATATTCACTACTCTTGAATTAGTTGCATAAACTTTATGAAACTTATTCTTTCTGTGTAACTACTCGTTAGAATCATTTCGTTGATTTGAAGTTGCATAACCTAAAAAAATCGAAATTGAAAAAATATTTGACGCTTCTTTACCACAAACTGATGTTTACACAACGGCGCATCAAGCATCTGTTCTTGCCGAAACATTACTGCCTATTATTTATAGATTTAGTATTTATTATTGGTCAAGTCTAAACATCCGAACAGTCCGTGCGTTTATTACGTTTATAACACGGTCATTCTGAATGTACGGACCAAGCAAGCAGAAGCGGGGGTTGGAAAAGTGCAGCGGGCGTCGCTCGTTCCTGGACGTGTAGACTAGGGTGACCAGAAAAAACACTTTTGGTTTTCTCAGGAGTCAAGGTAGTAATGGTAGTTTATGCAATTGTAGAAGCCAGATTTTTTTTCTTTCATTTTAAAAAATATTTAGAGGTTGCCAATCGTGTTTAAAAGTTGTCATTGCAAAAGCTGACAATTTCGGTAAGTGAAGAGTCGATCGTAAAAGTGCAACCCCAGCTCTTTTCATCGATGTGACTTTATAACAGGATTAGTTAGAGTCCCCTGAATTATTATTATCCACTTTTATGAAAAAGGGAAATATGACTAAAAAAACTTGCTGAGAATGGGTCTGCCTTATGAGTTTATGGTGTCTAGGCCCACTGTGATCGACCTTTATGGCTGAGCTGGTAAGCGCTCCGCCCCGAAAATCAAACCGCGTAAGTCGTAGACCTGTCAAATTTCACAAATTTACTCAGATTTGTTTTCATTATTGCACGCTTATTTATACTTTTCCTAATCTGCTTTTTCATAAAATGTGATCTTCGAGGAAAATATTATTAAAATTTCAATGCATGGTATATATTATAAGAGCCGTTATTCGTCTTTGAAAACAGTAGAAAACAGTGAAAATGGCACTTTTCAAGTAACCGTAATTGATTCTTTTTATACATTTTTAATTAAAAAAATGGTTTTATGTGGATTCTGAGAACCTCAAGAACAACATATTAAAATTTCAAATTAAAAAGTAGATAACTACGTGGTAAAAATCTTGAATGAAAACAAAAGTTGAGTTTACCCATGTTAATTACATAAGAACTTCAAAGACGATGGGCCACCTCTAAATATTGTTTGATATTAACACAAAAATCTAGCTTATACAATCGAATAAACTACCGTTATTTGCCCTTCACTACTAAGAAAATCAAAAGTGTTTTTTTCTGGTTACCCTAGTGTAGACACTACCCTTAGATAACAGTACGTGCCGGCACGTGATCGGCCCGACGGGCTGAAGACCAACGTGCCTGCTGAAATGCACGCGTCAGGCTGGCAGAGTCAGAATGCGATCGGAGGGCGAACAACATTCCGGCACATCACACGCCCGCCGGGTCGTGCAAGCGGCGAGGAACGACGGGCCTGCCACTTGCACGACCGCTGCTGGCTGATAGTGCGAGTAGATTGAGATCGAAAACGCGCATTCGCGTTTTGGATGAGCTGTTCTTGCCGTGTGTATAATCTCGTGTGGCGTTCACCTGTGAATTTTCGCTCGGATTTAGCACGACGTGAAACGTTCCGGATAAATAGAAGGATCGACTTTTCCTTTTTGCGCAAAAAGGCGGATTTCTGTTTTTGGTTTGCCTTGCTTACTGTGCGTGGAATAAAAAGTGGATAAGTATATGCAACCTTGAAAAGTTATAGTTCGGAAATATAATAAAGTACCGAAGCCAACATAACCTCCCTTTTTAATGCGAAAACTCTCAAGGCATACTAGATTTTTGAAATCATTGAAAGATGCAAATGTTACAAATAATAATTTTACAGATCTAAGAAAAACCAGAAATATGAGAAATCGTTCCAAAAATCAATATCAATTATTCATAAATGAATACAGAGACAAGATATCAAAAGTGATCTTAAATTAAAAGACACTTTTTTATTTTAATCTACTCGCTCACTCAGCCTGCATTTACCGGACCATCGCGTCGTGCGTGCACTTCGCCGGACCGCGTCGCTCCCGCCTGTCGGGCTGGCATACAGACATCAATGGTGTGCACATTAAAAACGATGTTCAAAATAATCTGTAGCTCGCAATTCTTCATCGATTTTCAACCTTTTTTTTCAAAAATTCAGCATTAAATTCTTAAGAAAGATGTCGAGGCCGATTTTTTAATTTTTTTTTTTTAATTTATATAGAACTGCAAACATCGAAAAAAATGTTGATTTACAACATTTTTTTTTTAATTCTCTGTAAAA
>CAKNXH010023457.1:0-11334 GCA_932178445.1 Andricus quercusramuli | reverse complement strand
GACTTTTTTTCTGGGGAAGACATACAAATGAAGGTACTGGGTTTACATTGGGATCCACCTTCAGATAAATTTGAAATTCATGTAGAGGCTTTCCCTATTGACCAACCAACCAAGAGAAAAATTCTCTCTGTTATAGCCAAACTTTACGATCCACTGGGATGGCTTTCTCCTGTTGTGATCATGGCTAAACAAATGATGCAACAAATCTGGTTGCGTAAGCTGGATTGGGATGATCCCCTTCCAGATGATTTATTGAGTCAGTGGAATGCCTATTACACAGGGCTTCCAAAACTAGAAGAAATTCGAATACCAAGATGGTCAGGACAAACTCGATCGAGTTTAGGTTGCAAACTACATGGGTTCTCTGATGCTTCTGCGAGAGCCTATTCTGCAGTAGTATATCTTCGTATTCTTCAGGAAGGCTGCGAAGTGCAGGTAACATTGTTATTTGCCAAGACCAAAGTCGCCCAATTCTTCCAGTCAGTATTCCTCGATTAGAATTGTGCGGGGCTCAATTACTAGCAAAAACAGTAAGTTTTATTATAAAGACCTTGGGTTTTGAAAAAATTCCATCATACGGTCACACCGATTCTACAGTAGTTCTTGCTTGGCGCAGCAAGCATCCTTCTTCCTGGAGAACCTTTATTGCAAATCGAGTCGCACAAGTTCATAAACATGTTCCACATGCCAAGTGGAGACATGTTTCAACTAGGGACAATCCTGCTGACTGCGCTTCAAGGGGAATTTTGCCCGAACAAGTGCTCAATCATGAATTGTGGTGGCAAGGTCCACCATGGCTATCGCGTAACTCGGTGACGTGGCCTGACTCATGTCCTCCTTTGCCGAAGGGAATTGATCTTGAGCAAAAGACGATGCCTAAAACACAGCTGGCTCATCTTGTTAACAAGGAAAGTTCAAATATATCGTACTTGGCTGATGAATTTTCATCATGGCCTAAATTAATCAGAGTTACAGCTTATTGTTTGCGATTTATTAAGGTTCTGCGCAGGAAATTGGAAATATTGCCTGATTCTGCTGAGCAGTTACGTTCCTCTGCTCTTTGCTCTTCTGAAGTTAAACAGGCTTCTTTATTCTGGATACATAATGTCCAAGGTCCTGCCTTTGCTACCGAAATTTCGTATGCTAAAAAAGGGAGATCCGATTTCTTCAAACTCATCTTTAAAAGCGCTCAATCCGTTTTTGGATGTTTCAGCCGTCCTACGTTTGGGAGGTCGGCTACATAAGGCTCCTATAGGTTATGATCAAAAACATCCGGTTTTTCTACCTAATCACCGCGTTTCGGATCTGATTGCTCGGCATGCTCACTTGAGAGCTATGCATGGTGGCATTCAGCTGACCCTATACACACATCGCCAAGGATTCTGGGTAATCGGGGGCCGGAATTTGGTAAAGAATTTAATTCGTAACTGCGTAATTTGTATTCGCCAACGTGCTGCTATCGTTGAACAATTGATGGGCAATTTGCCTGAATTTAGGACGACAAGTTCTAGAACATTCAGTCATACTGGAGTGGACTACGCAGGTCCTTTCCAGATTCGTTTTTCCCCAGGTCGAGGTCGTAAAAGTTATAAGGGCTATGTAGCACTTTTCATCTGCTGTGTAACCAGAGCAATTCACTTGGAATTGGTCTCAGACTATTCCTCACAGGGTTTTCTGGCTGCCTATCAGCGTTTTGTTGCTCGCCGAGGCAGTCCTGCACATATTTACAGCGATAATGGCACTACCTTTCAGGGTGCTGATCGGGAATTGCGAAAGAACTTGTCTCAATTGCGTCAGGATCCTGATCTACACAATCTTTTATCACTTGAGGGAACTACTTGGCATTACATCCCCCCTTCTGCTCCTAACTTTGGAGGTCTATGGGAGGCGGGTGTCAAGAGTCTCAAACACCACTTGCGTAGATGCGTGGGATCTCATACTCTTACGTTCGAAGAATTTACAACTACTCTATCGCGTATCGAGGCTTGTCTCAACTCTCGACCTATCGGTCCTCTCTCTGATGATCCGGATTATTTTTCTTATTTAACACCAGGTCATTTTTTGATAGGAGCTCCTATGACTAGTCCTCCGGAACCTTCTGTAGAATTTGTTCAGGAAAATAGATTAAATCGATGGCAAATAGTGCAACGTATAGCTGAAATATTCTGGCGACGGTGGAACGTGGAATATTTACATTCTTTACAACAACCTCACGCATGGAAAAAACAACAGCCTAATGTTAAAGAGGGAGATATGGTCCTTATTCGACATGATGCACTTCCTCCGTCTAAATGGCAATTGGGTCGAATTATTAAATGTCGGCCTGGAAGCGATGGTCTGGTCCGTACCGTACGTATTAAGACTGCTACTTAAGAGTACGACCGCCCGATTTCCAAAATCTGCCTATTACCAATTTCTGCTACGGGAGCTGCTGAGTTGACCGATGGTCTTGTTGCTTAAGGGACCCAATTGAAGGGCACTTAATTCGGTGAAAGACTAATTTTTTAAGGAAGCCCTAATTGAAGATACGTACACCTTCTTTTTTCATATTATGCTTCACCTTATTATTAATTTTTTTTTTTTTGTATTCAAACTAAGTGTGAACTCTCTTTAGCTGTTAAGCACCTCCAGAATGATTTTTCTGCGAAATGTAAATATTACTCATAGCGGGCGGCTGCTCTTAAACTTAGGCTCCGTCTCTAGACGGCGGGCGGCACACATTTATTAATATTACAAATTTTTGCTACCTGTTTTTTAGACTTATGCAATCTTCATAAATCTAATAAATAAAATTTAAGTTAATTTCGTGCTGCTCCAACACCATGAGGCGAGCGGTATGTTAAGAGTGAGAGTAAATGTAAAGGAAACTTGATTCTCGTTATCTTTGTCACAGAGAGTGAGCGACTCAATATACATTTATCTGTTTAATAACTGGTTACGAAATAGTCAGTAAGCGTACTGACGAGAATTCGGTAACATCTGTAATCGATATGTACCGGCAGAATTACTACTCTGCAAATTGTGTAAATGTGTTTTGCAAATAATAAATCTAGTGTAATAGTGTATTGCATAAAATAAACCTACACATTGTTTATTAACTTAAAAAACTATTAACCTCCTTGCTTCTCTTTTGCCATATTATGAATCATCTGTAAAAATACAATTTTCATAAACAACCACCTTTTATACATGGACGACCTTAAACTCTTTGCTTCCTCAAAAAAAGGACCTTAACATCCTTGTAGATGCGGTAAATAGGTATTCTAAAGCGATTGGCATGAGCTTCGGACTGGACAAGTGTACCTGCGTCCACCTACACCAAGGAAGACTAGAAACTACATCATCCCGTGACGATCAGGATGTTCAACTCATAGGCGGAAATACCATTCAACACCTTGGTATTGGACAAACATATACATATCTTGGAATACCGCAAGCGGAAACCCAAAATGTGCATGATTTAAAAACGGCCCTTGGAAAAAGGTATCGCCAAATTCTCAGAAAAATTTGGGCTTCCGAATTATCTGGAAAGAATAAGATCCAGGCGACCAATATGCTGGCCGTTCCTATACTGCTCTACACGTTTGGTGCAGTAAAATGGAACGTCGATGAGCTGAAGCAACTTGATCGAAGCACACGCAAGATGATGACAATACATCGAAGTCTTCATCCTAGATCTTCCGTACCTCGGATATATCTCCCTCGCGATAAAGGGGGTAGAGGATTGCTAAGCTTAGAGTGTCTTCATAGAAGAACGGCTCTGGCTACAGCCTGCTCAGTTCTAAAAAGCACGGATTCTCTGATGCGACTTGTACATCAACATGAAGTCGCCAATGCTGCTGTGTTTTTATACCATGCCGCAGATAGGGCCGCAGAGGAGCTTGACCTCCCATTTAATTCCAGCGACACTACACAAGGGCTAGCATCAGTAACACCTCTGGTGCTCAAAAGTCGTATATAGGAAGCAGAACATACGCTCCTGCTAAGAGAACATGCTGACAAACCCCTTCTTGGTAAGTTCTACGGCATCATACGTAGAGAAGAGCTCTCAATGGGTCTGTCCAACATGTTTCTCAAGTCTGCTGGATTGAGATCGGAGACCGAGGGATTTCTTTTTGCCTGTCAAGACGGCGTCATAGACACCTTAGTTTACCGCGAGCGCATAATGAATGTACCTGTACGCGATATCAACTGCCGAGCGTGCAAGCAAGAGCCCGAAACACTTGGACATGTTCTCAGTGGATGCTCTAAATATGCATGCTACGCGTACATAGAGAGACACAATGCAGCTCTAAAAGTGTTATATTACCATCTTAGGCATTTCTATGGTGTTGATCTATTGCCCGTCTTGCCATACGCCCAGGGGGAGCTCGATTCAGTTGTGGAGAATGATCAGTGTAAGATCTACTGGAATTTCTCATTCTCCCCCACTCAACGTATCAGTGCTACGAAGCCTGATATTGTCCTCCAAGATCTGAAAAAAAAGATCATTTACGTGATTGAATTCTCGGCACCAGCCGATGGTAATATCACGACAAAGGAGGAAGAAAAACGGGCTAAGGATCAAGCACTTCTGTTCGAGCTGAGTAGACTGTACCAGGGCTACAAAGTCCATCTTATAATTCTCATACTCGGCTGTCTTGGAGGTATGAAAGCTTCATTTATCAGCCAACTCAACAAGATTCCGGCTTGCCAGCGTCAGACTCATTTCATCGCGAACCGGATGCAAAAGGCTGTTCGTCTGGGATCACTCCATCTGGCCCGTCAACACTGTTCCTCTTAATATTCTACAAAGATTGGTAGCTCTTGAAAAGTATCCAGAGGTGAAACCTTCATCTCCAACTGTCTGGTCTGCCGCGTAAGGTCATCCGCGGCTAGAGACCTGACTCCAAGGAACAGTGTTGCCCGATGTTCTCACGCGTAAATGTCCCGCTCTTGCTTACCTTCTAGGATAGAAGGAGCAGAAGCGGATGACGTACACGTTCCAGTAGCTTTGGGATTGGTTTCTTTAAGGAATCATGATCGAAGCTTCCGTAGCCTACAGCTTCTCTATACTAATAATAAACAGATAAGGAAAGCGGTTTAACAGAATCATGAACATACTTTTGATTCATCTATGTCAACTTAGTAAACGAAAATTAGTTATATTAACAAGAGGTCTTGGGCTAATAAAGATTATGATGGAATGCACCACTATCGGATACGCTGCTTTTCTTATAGTTGTATCCAAGTTTCTCCTGTTGAATCTCAAATTATCATGAATTAAATAAACTATTGAAGCGTACAAGATGAGGACGGAATGGTGGAGGAGGGTAGAGGAGGATGAGGAGGAGGTACGTACGACAACGATGATGTAGCTAAGTCAAGTACGGGCTAAAAATATTCGATTCAATGATCATATACACTAAATCTTCTGTTAGATGTTTATAAGCTACAGGAGATTTTGAATCAGTAATTTCAGATGTTAATTTAATTACCTTTAATTAGTTGCTAAACTAAAAATATATCGTTCAGTAATACCAGCCTCTCGCATTTCATTAACAGTTGAAATAATGTAGTGTACACTATTCATGTTTCCAGCTACTTGAGCTTGTGAAAGAAAGCGCAATCGATATACAAACTTATTTGGATCTTTCCAGTAATCTAACATTTTTGCTTCTATTTCATATTCAGAGAAAAGTTTACTTACAGCATCATCATCATCTCCCTCATCGGCGTCATCATCATCGTCATCATTATCATCATGATCATCGCAGCCTACTGGGAGTGTTCCGAACCAATTTACGGTTTTTCCGCCGTCATGGTGTAGAAGTTGCTGTGAGCTTGCTCTGTCGAGGTGTAAGCTGCGACCGGCATCAGGAGCCAGCCCCTTCGGGCCTTGATCGGGGAGTGCGATGTGGCTGCAGGGATCGGAACCTGCAGTGCTTCAGGCGAGTCCGGTCCGTCCGTGTATTGCGGGACCAGTTAAACGAAGGCTGGGCCCCAGAGTACTGGGGTAGGATTACGGTCCAAGGGTATACCCGTTTCCAGCGATTTCGGCCCGCCCGTCCACACACGGTGCGCTGTTGAGGTCTTTATTATGGCTTGTGAAGAAGGAAAACGGAGAGGGACTGAGGAGACGAACGTTGAAGAGGAGCTGGTCTTCAGAAACTGCTTCGACGTGGTGGAACGGGGCGAGCTCAAGTCTAATGCTGCTGAGATGAAGAGGTGCTTCGGAGACTCACAGGAACAGCTGAGAATAGAGCACAGGAAGGTACGGCTGTGCCTAAAAAACATAATGGAGACTTGCGAATCAAGGAAGGACGCGGATCCGGAACTAATGGAACAAGTGAGTTAGACTCAAAAGAGAAAAAGGCTTCCGTTAGCACGCAGACGGAGCCTCAGAAACCGCTGGAAGATGATATGGACACGCGCAAGCGGGAGAGGGAAACGATCCTCAGCTCGCCCAGCACATGTGGAGTTGAGAAGCCAGTCCTGAAAAATAGCAGGCCTCAGGAAGGTTTAGCCTGGACTAAGGTTGGCAGGAGAAGGAGCAAAAAGGAGAGGACGGAGGAAAAGAAGAAGTCGGGAAAGGAGGTGGTGCCGCAAAGGGACAATGTGCCCGATAAGGGACAAGGACCTCCCAAGAAGAAGAAAAGGAGAATGCCCCGGGAGGCCGTGACCATCACGCCAGCCCCGGGGATGAACTATGCGGATGTCCTGAGGGACATCCAGAAGAAGGTGAAGCCTGAGGACCATGGCGAAAATGTCAGGTCTATCAGGCAGATGAGGACGGGCGACGTCCTCATTGAGGTGGGTGCCAAGGCGGAGGAGCGGCAGCACTTCAATGATGCAATTTCGGAGGCCCTCGGACAAAACGGGTGTGTCCGACACCTCGTCCCAAAGGCGCAGGTCGTGGTCTACGACTTAGTCGAGAATACGGAGGCTGCTGATTTGGCGTCAGCGGCGAAAACAGCCCTAGGAGAGCAGCTTGGCTCTCCACCTAGGGTAAGCCTCACCAAAACGAGCTTGAGAGGCTGCATCCTAGCTTTCGTCGAGCTGGATGCGGCCGCTGCTGCCGAAATGGTGAATATTGCCCGACTGAAGGTGGGTTGGTTGAACTGCCGAGTAAAGGCACATAATGTCCGAGATTGTGCGGCAGAGGATCGCAGAAAATGCTGCAGGAGATGCTTCAGAGAAGGCCATAAGGCGTCGGAGTTCCAGAATCGGGCAACACCCCTTCCGCTAGCTACTGCTACGGTGAAGAAGAAGACACAGAAAAAGAAGAAGCCCCAACCAAGATGTCGAAGGCCGACGCGCTCGACGAGTGGTATCACCGCTCTACGGAAGACGATGCGTACATCTTGGTTGGGACAAAATGCCTACAAAGAAGACCAGAAGAAACCCTAGTAGGCTAAGAAACGGCACCCCCTGAAGTAATGCGAAAGAGGTTCTAGGGGAATTTCTGCCAAGGAGAAAGGGTGGTGGTTTTTAGTGGGTCCCTTGGTGGCATTATTATAATGACAAAGTTGATTTTGTATAATGTATAGTTATACTCAAGGTATAATTGAATATTATATATGTCAGAGTCATTGTAGTGATTCGACTAAGATCGCCACACTACCGAGAAATGCGGACCCTTCACGGTGTGTTTTCGAACATTTTGCACCAGCCCTCGTAAAAAAAAAAGTCATCCTCATCATCGATATCATTTTTGATTATTGCGGATGGAGAATTGTCAACTTGGCTAAATTCTTCTTCCGCTTCTACTTTTTTCTTCTTCACAAGCGGTTCCATTTCATCTTTAGACTTCTGAATAATGCACGCAAGCTTCTCCAGTGTAGATAATTGTGGTTTCCAGGCTTGCTGAATAGCTTGTTTCTCGTCAGGTTTGAAAATCTCCTGCTTTCGATGAATTGCTTTCCTATCCTTATCAATCAGTCTGTTAGTGTTTTGCATTGTCCCTAGACCTCCGGGTACCTTTGCAAGTTGGTGGAAGTCATCTTGTCACTGACACATTAAAACTGACTATTCATTCATGGAAGCTGAGTTTATATCATCCTCATTGTCTACCACAACCTCCTCCTCATCAATTCCTCCTCTTCCAACTCCTCCCTCTTATGTCCTCCTCTTCCAACTCCTCCTCCTTCTGATGTGCTCCTCTTCCAACTCCTCCACCTCCTCCTCATGCTCTCCTCTTCCAACTTCTCTTGCAACTCCTCTTCATCTACCAGCTAAAAACAGTTTCTTAACCATAGAGTTGAAAATAGTTTCAACTCTTCAGTTAAAAATGCAAAAGTTTTCAGTTGGTTGTATGAGGAGGAGTTGAAAGAGGAGTTGGAAGACGAGATCATGAGAAGGAGGAGGAGTTGAAAGAGGAGGACATCAGAATGAGAAGGAGTTTGAAGAGGAGGACATGAGGAGGAGCTGGAAGAGGAGGACATGAGAAGGAGGAGTTGGAAGAGGAGGAAATTATGAGGAGGAGGTTGTGGTAGACAATGAGGATGATATAAACTCAGCTTTCGAATGAAGATATTATCCGACCTATTCATAAAACTGCTCGGTCAAATTCTTATAAGGTCTGTCTACAACAGTTGACGCCCTACATTACCAACCACGACATCCTAACGCGCCTTCAGTCTGGTTTCGGGAAGGGGTCCTCGGCAGCGACAACTCTTTTGCATTGGACGGAAGAGCTAGGGAGAGCCTCAGATTGCTCAGAAATCACAATTATAGCTCTACTACACCTAACATAAGCGTTCGAAACTCTACACCTCAATCTGCTTTTGACCAGGTTGGAATCAGAGGGATTCACCGGAAATGCGTTGTCCTGGTTTAGTAGCTTCATGTCAAATAGGAGTCAGCGAGTCTCTATAAATGACACAAAAACGTCTCTTTTATCTTATTCTCGACCAATAAGAAAGGGTATACCACAGGGAGCAGTTCTCAGTCCACCACTGTTTTCGACATATAGCAATGATCTACCAGAGCCCTTGCTTAAATATTTGTCTTCATTGGAGACGGTTTGCCAGGAAAAGGTCAAGGTTTCTCCACACATGTACGCGGATGACACACAAGTATACGTTCGTTCTAAATTTAAAGACATTTACTCCGGTGCATTAGTCCCTAATTTAGCTTTGGGATACATCACTAAATGGGCAAGGGAGCACGCTCTAGTGATGAACCCAGACAAATCTACCATTTTTCAAATAGGCAACAAGAAAGATGTAAGTTTGCCCATTTCTACTATCGCTGGTGTTCAACTACCTATCACTGAACAGGCAAAAAACTTGGGCCAAACTCTACAATCAGATTGGAGTTTTGAGGAGCACGCGTTATTAAAAATTAAAGCTGCGTTTATCCATTTGAGAAAACTGTACCCTTCCGTCGAACACTCATAAACAAGGTCAAACTCCTTCTATGTCAAGCCTTGGTCTTGTCCCTTTTCGACTACGCATACACTAGCTACGGTCCCTGTCTAAGCGTTTCTCTGAAGAGAAGGATACAGAAAGTACAGAATTCTTGCCTTAGATTCTGTTACGAGGTTAGGAAGTTCGACCACATTACGCCAGCTCTCCGTGATTCAGGTTGGCCTAAGATGGACCAAAGATGGGTCGCGCAGCTCGATGTCCTCGCCTTTAAGGTTTTGACCCGGGGGGTACCGAAGTATCTTGCTGACCTCTTGCCTTTTGTGGAGAACCAGCGCGCGGAAATCGCTTGCAACAAGATCTGATAGCAGGTTATTTATTCCACGAGTTCGTGCTACTAAAGCTGAAGCTACCTCCTCCTACGCCGCCCAACGCCTACTTAACGCCTTAAAAAACTCATTAGCATCATACTCTGTTCCCACATTGAGAGCCGAATTATGTTATCGATTGCATGCGACCCTATAAGAGGCGAGTATTTTGTAGATCTTTCCGCTTTATATAGTCTCTCTCTTTATTTTGGAAACATATATCCATGTCCATATTTTTTTTTTCGTCTTTGATTTTAAAATAGGTTTACCTGGGTAATACAATTGTATTTCTTTCTTTTCCATCGCATCAGTTGAAACATGAATGTATTGTGTGATTTGGAACAAGCGAAATGTATTCTAAGAAGGAAAGTTCGTTAGTACACTGTAAATTTTCTGCTGCGTTAGCCTCAGTCTCAGCCTCTTAGTGCGAATTACACACATTTTATAATTTATAGTTAGTTTAAGCTTATATGTAGAGGGTTAGGTCGCAAAGCAGCTCTGAGCTGTACCTCGGCCCTTTGAGTGCCCTTCCATTATTATTTTCTGAATACTTTGTATGTGTTGTTGGTATCTTGATAAAGATCTATCATTATTATTATTATCTATGAAATTAATGTCTCAGGCTTAAGATGGTTAGAGCCTAATATGTCGAAGGCATTTTTTGTCGGAGTTGGATTTTATTGAATAGTATGCACGGGGCTGTCCCGGGATATATTATCAGTCACGGACGCAGTAGTATAATGCAATCAAGTGATCTGATAAGAGCGTGTACCTTGACATATTGAGCAAAGCCCGGTTTTTACTCCATAATTCATGGACTGGATTGCAGTCAAGTGCATGATGGGGGGACCTACAGCTTAAGGTGGGATCCGAACCACCAGAACCTCGGTAAAGGTACATAGACAAATTTCAAGAGACACCGTCTAAGGAATCAAACCCCGGACCTCTAAGGTGAAGTCCGGGCGTCTAACTATTATTAGCGTTATTATTATTTTATGAAAAGTTGTAGGCTCCGGAAACTACGATCATGGTTTCTTAAAGCAACCAATCCTGAAGCCACTGGAAAGTGTACGTCATCCGCATCTGCTCCTTCTGTCCTAGAAGGTAAGCAAGAGCGGAAAATTCACGCATGATGACATCGGGCAACACTGTTCCTTGGAGTCAGGTCTCTAGCCGCGGAAGACCTCAAGCGGCAGACGGGACAGTTGGAGATGAAGGTTTCACCTCTGGATACTTTTTTAGAGCTACCAATCTTTGTAGAATGTCAAGAGGAACAGTGTTGACGAACCGGATGGAGTGATCCCAGAAGAACATCCTTTTGCATCCGGACAACCTAGTATAAGAATTATAAGATGGACTTTGTAGCCTTGGTATAGCTTACTCAGTTCGAAAAGAAGTGCTTGTGTTTAGTTTAGAAAAATAGTATATATATACATTGTACTGCGTAGAGAGGTAATCTGAAGCTACAAGGAGACAATATATAAGAGCATAGATAATTGGAAAATAAGTCTCACCTTGATTTAGTTCGTTATAAAATAATGATAATTATTGTAGTTATTAATACTGAGGATGTTAGGGAATTGTGTGTTCTATACAAAAATAAAGCAGGATTTAAGTTA
>CAKNXH010023441.1:0-24255 GCA_932178445.1 Andricus quercusramuli | reverse complement strand
AGACTAGATGGAGATATGAATTAAAAATTATTTTAATTAATTTTTTTTTTGAAAAAAGATCTCCTTTCGCTCGGTTGAGAATCGAACTACACAACTTCCGACTGCCGGTCGGGTGCTTTCCCATTAAGCCACTAAAGAGATCGAGAGAAGAGACGTTTTTCAGAAAATACACGCATTATTTTGACAGATGGCACAAGTTACATTTTTCGAGGAATCTGTATTATCATCAGAGAATAACAGAAATTTCTTACACCTTTTTAGACTAGATGGAGATATGAATTAAAAATTATTTTAATGAATTTTTTTCTGAAGGAAGATCTTCTCCTTTCGCTTGGCTGGGAATCGAACTACGCAACTTCCGATTGCCGGTCGGGTGCTTTCCCAGTAAGCCACTAAAGAGATCGAGAGAAGAAACTTTTTTCAGAAAATACACGCATTATTTTGATAGATGGCACAAGTTATATTGTTCAAGGAATCTGTATTATCATCAGAGAATAACAGACATTTCTTTCGTCTTTTTAGACTAGGTGGAGATATGAGTTGAAAATTATTTTAATTAATTTTTTCTGAAATCGGAAGTTCTGTGGTTCGATTCCCAGCGGAGCGAAAGGAGAATACCTTTTTCCAGAAAAATTATTTTAAATAATTGAATATTGTTATTTAGTTGTCTATAACATTGTGTATTAGAAAATATGACTTTTTCTGAAAACAGCTGGAGGAAGTAAGGGATGGTCTAGAAGAAATGAGAGAACGTGAGACGACCGCAGCCACAGCTCTAAGCAAAGCAAGGGAACGGGAACAGCGATACTTGAAGGAATTGACAGAAGCAAAAGCTGGGCTAGCAAAGTTGAGAGGTATACTGGAACAGCTCCGAGTGGCAAGGGAAGACGAGGAAAATGCTTTAGAAGAGTCGAATGGCAAGGGAAACAGGTACACAGAGGGAAGAAAGGACCAAGGGAGTTCGAATAATCGAGTAGACGACAGAGGGGTTTCCATCTATCACTTGCCCTTAGACCACACAAATGAGGTTGAGGGGGTCGTTCGAAGACGAGGTGACAATGAACGGCGAATGAAACCTGAGAGGGATGACAGCTAGAGTGGGAGGAAAAAGAGAGCTTAGCTAGAAGAAACTGCATAATTGCTAGAGGACTCCGATCCAGGGGGAGGAATCTTACAGAAGAGATCCGCGTGCAGTTACTAGGGCTAATAGGTGTGAAAATAATAATCAAGGACCTGAGACATATTGCAGGTGGCTCTCTAATTAAACTAGACTCGTGGGGAACAAAACGACGACTTACGGAAAACAAGCACAAGCTGGGGCTACTAAGATCATAATAGAAGATGACTTGACGTGCAGAGAGAGGGAAGTTCAGATGAGGATACGTGAGGAAGTGAAGGCAGCAAGAAGAAGATGGGCACATACGTGGGCGAGCTACATGAAATGGAGGGTCGAGGATCGAGAGTTTTATTGGAACGAGGATAAAGGCCAAGTGGAGCAGCTTTTTCGTCGAAGAAGACCTATTGGAGGGAGAGAGGGGAACCATTAAGGGGGTGATGTGGAATATTGCGTGAGGGTACAAGCTTAAGGAAGTGTGCGATTTTTACAAGTGCTGTGATATTGTGATAGTGCAGGAAACATGGATTGAAAAAGAAAAAGAGAGCGCATTTATGGAGTAGCTGGATAAGCATTTCGTATGGAGTTCGAAAGCGGCTTTGAGAAATAGTAATAAGGGGAGAGCGAAGGGGGTGCAGCTTATTGGAGTACGCAAGAATGTGTGCGGAAATGTAAGAATGGAAGAATGGAGTACGGAATGGTGATTAATGCGGAAGGATTGAGAGAAGGTGGGAATAAGGTAAATATTGTCTCAATTTATAATAATTTTCGGGTTAATAAAGCAGCAGATAATATTAAAAAGATATTGGATGGAATGCGAGAGAGAAGCGAGAGAGTTATAATTATCGGTGACTGGATTGCTAGAATAGGGGAGGAACAAGGGGGGATCGAAATAGATTTTTAAGCACCAACTAGAAACTTGTATAGGAAGCGAAAATCAGAAGATAAAACTGTTAACGCGGAAGGAACTAAATTATTGATTTTTTGTGAAGAATTGGGGCTAAGAGTGCTTAACAGTAGGATAGGTGAGGACAGGGTAGGAAAATGGACGCGTGTAGGAAAGGATGAAGATTTGGTTATCGATTACTTGATAGAATCGGATGGTATCGATGATTCGGTAGTGAAGGGTATTGAGGTCTCAACGAGATTGGAGTCGGACCATTTGCCATTATCATTTAAAATTACCGTCAGGACGCGACAAAGTGAGAAGGGGAGAGCAAAGAGAGGGATGGACAGAAGAAAAGAGGGGGAAAAAGGAGGTGAAGGAAGTTAGATCAGTGTGGGATGAGGAGAAGGAGGATTATAGGGAGGCATTCAAATTTATTTGGAAAGAGAGTATAGTTAGAGAGGAGGAAGTGCGGGAAGAAAGCTGGGACAAGGTGATAGGAGCGATAAAAGGAGCGGCATAGCAAGTAAGTATGACTCGGGCAGTAATAATAGGTGGGGGATATGAAATTAGAGAAAGGAATAAGGAGGAACAAAAGCTGAGGAAATCGGTGTTTAAACTTTTAAAAGGGTATTTAAAAACAAGAGGGGATAGAGAAAAGGAGGAATTTAGAGAAAGTAGAAGGAAGTTAAGGGATTGGAGAGGAAAGAAGGCTAAGCAAGCAAGAGAGCAGAATTGCGCGAAGTTAAATGTAAGCAGGAATATGGGAGAATTTTGGCAGGCAATAGGAGGATTTGAGGCGGGAAGGAAAACTAGAGGTAGGGGGGGGGGGGTAAAAAAAGAGGACTGGAAAAGACATTTCATGAAGTTGCTCGACGGAGAGGAACTCCAAACAGTCGGATCAGAATTGGATAACGGGGAAGGGGAGGAGGGGAAGAGACAATGGTGCAGCTTAACCAGAGTGGAGAAACGGATATAGAAGCCTCGCAATTCGAGAGGCGAGACGATGCGGAACAGGGTAACGAGGATGAGCTAGATAATTTAAATAGAGAAATCTCTTTCAAAGAAGTAGCTAAAGTAGTTGACAAACTAAAAAAAGGGAAGGCTGCCTGAAAGGGCGGGGTATCTATAGATTTTATTAAATGGTTACCCGAAGTGTGGGCAAGAGAGGTACACAGAATATTAAATGGAATGTGGAAGAAAGCAAAATTAGGTCGGGGGTGGGAAAAAGCGCGAATTTTTCCAATTCACAAAGGGGGGAGGGGGAGAAAGAATGACGGGAAACTACAGGGGGTTGGCGTTACTGAATGTAGGTTACAAAATACTAGCAGCCATACTGGATGAAAGATTGAGAGTTTGGCTTGAGGGGAAAGGGTTATATGAATAAAGTCAGAGGGGATTCAGGAGGGAAAGATCTACACGAGATCATGTATGGGTACCTAATTCGCTGATTAATAATGGATTGAAGAACAAAGGGGGTAAACTTAACGTGACGTTTGTGGATTTGAAGAAGACATTCGATACAGTGGACAGAGGGATCTTACTGGAGAAACTGAAGAATATAGGGATTGAGGGCAGACTGCTTAACATGATAGGGAAAATATACGGAAGGACGTTAGATGAAGTTATTACGGGGGAGGGGATTACGGAATGTTTCGTTACTTCCAGGAGAGTAAGACAAGGTTGCCCTCTCAGTCCAACGTTATTAACCAGTTGAGAGGTAATGACGCATATTTGCGCAAAAAATCCATGACAAAACTGGTAATGACGCACACACGGTGAACTAAAATGCAAAAGTACCGTGATTTGATTGAAAGTCAGTACTTAGTGGTTTTTTTGGTAGCTGATGACGAATGCGGGGTCAAAATTGAAGAATACAAAATAGCTGATAATATAGTAGAAAAGTCATCAGCGACTTTGAAAACTCTTTGGTACTGTCTTTCATTCAAGTCACGTGATTTTCGCACTTTAGCCTGCCATATTGGATCCGTCATTTTAAGTGTCTTAATTTTGACACCGGATTCGTCAGCAGCGACCTAAGAAACTCTCAGAAAATGAACTTTCATGATGAATACGGAATTATTTGCTTCTACCAGTTTTGGCACATAACGTCGATTTCAAGCTTACCAGTTAACTATTTAATATATTTATCCGAGACATGGACGGAGCGTGGGAAAAACGGAATATTGGGGGCCGGTAATAGGGGGGGGGGGGCGCCAAAATATTTGGTCGAAATTTGCGGACGACGTAGCGTTAGTGGCAGATTGGGCAGAGAGGTTAGGTGAAATGCTAAGAATCTTAGTGGGTTTCGTGCAAAGAAATAAGCTGCAGATAAACGCGGATAAAACTCAAGTGATCGTTTTCAGGAAGGGAGGGAGAAGAAAACAAGCAGAAACGTGGAAAATGGGTGGAAAAGAATTAGAGGTAGTGGACAAGTATAAATACTTAGTGTTTTGGTTTTCCACTGGAGGAACTCACACAGAACATGTTCAGAAATTAGCAGGGAAAGCTCGAACAGCCTTAAATGCGGAATAGGGCATAATGAGAAGGGCGAGGAATAAAAAACTAGGTAAATGACTGTACCTGATGGACGCGTTGGTTGAAGCAGGAGGGATGTACGGGGTAGACATTTGGGGTTGGGAAAAAAGAGAAGTTGTTGAGAAAGTACAAGGAAGGTTTGTTAAAATGGCGATGGGGTTAGATAGCACAACACCAAATTATATTTGGAAAATGGAAGCGGGCACACACAGTATAGATTGAGGCTAGGAAAAGAGCTATCAGATACCTCATACGAATTTGTGGGATGAGGGAGGATAGATGGTTCAAGATTTGTTTGAAAGAGAAACTGAGGGGGACCATTAACGCAAATCCGACGAGTTGGGGTAAAACTTTTCAGGAGGCAGGCAGGGAGGTGGGAGATGGAAAAACAGTGAGATGGTTATGGGAAGGGGGGAAGGAGGCGGCGGTAGAGAGTAACTTATTGAGAGGAGTAGAGACTAGGTTGGCACAAGAAATTCAGGGAGATTGGAGAAAAATTGAGAAATCAAAATATTGCAAAGAGTATAGAAATTGGAAAAAGCTTCCCGGCAGGGAGGAGTACTGAGAAGATGAGATAACAGGTGGATGAGTTGAAGGACAGTCGGCAAGACTTAGGTGCGGAAATGTGGGGAAAGCGGGAATAAAGGGTTTGAAGATGTTTCTTGTAGGCTCTGTGGGACTGAGGAGCAGAATGTTATGCACATTTGGAATTGCGAATGAGAAGATGTGGTAATAGATAATAACTGGGTGAAGAGGATCCAAGAATGAGCGGAGGGGAAAACCGGGCAAGCTCGTGAAGACTTAGTACGCAAAATGATCAGTGGTAAACACAACCCCATCCTTACCGCATACGCGAGGGCGTTTGAGAGAAAGGCGAGAGAGATCAATTAAATGAATTCTTAATATATTTGATTTGGGTGATACAAGTATGATAAGTAATTCAATATTGCCTCGTAATTTGGTGATATTATGGTAATTGCCAATTAGTTTTTTAATAGGTGACGATTGTTACCAAGGGATTTTAAGTTTATATGATGAGGGATACACATATTGTAAAACTCGAAGGAATGTACAATGAAGAAATGAATACTATACTATACTATAACTTTTTCTACGTGCAAGACTAATTTTTGAATTTGTTTTTAATTTGTATCATTAACTATAATGAATATTCAATATTTAGGTATTCATGGATGTGTGTGATTAATTATTAATTGCAAACACATTCATGAGTTTTTTTTATGAGAAGCATTCATTACCTATGAAAAAAATGTAAAAATCAATATGCATTTGATGATTTGTTTAACGTAATAACAATTAGGAGACAATAACACATTTTTTTAACGGAATATTTTGAATCAGTTCTCTGCGTAGCTTGAAAAAACTTTCACTCAAAAGGTGCTTGCCTATCCCGTTTTTTGCTGATTTTCTTTTAGGGTGCCATCCGATTGTTTTATGCCCAAAATGAAGAAAATTGTTACGTCGTTTTTAAAAATAACTCAGTGTTTCCCTTTTAGATTATTAATTTTTATTAGTTATTCATTTATTTTAGAGTATAATTTTTATTATTATTATCCTTTCCTTCAAAATATTGAGCTAAAACGAACTCTTTCTTACAGTTTTGTTCGTTGAGATTCTTTAATTTGATACCCCGGAAAAGGTGCAAAGGGTTTTCTAAAGGTAGGGCCTTTTTTATCGAAGTAGTTTGAACATGTAGTTTTTAAAACAATCTTGTCTTCAGTTCACGCCACCTGAAAAATAATTCTTAAAAAACTTATTGCATACCTTCCTTACGTAAAACTTTTAATTTTTATTACCTAGAGAATTAAAAGGATGATGTATCAATGACAAACTGTATTTATAGTTGTTACATGAAACAGTATATTGAACAATTTAATCTAACAATAAAATCATTTAGACATGGCGACCGCTAAATTCGCTAATGTCTCTTGAAAAACGATTCGCATATTTTTGTATGGTTTTACAAGCTTTGCATGTTTGCCAAATACATTTTAACTCGATGTGAAGTGGCTCCATGGCCTCCTCACCAAAAAGGCCCAGCACAGAAAAAACAGAAGATAGAGTTTACATCGATTTCAGTTGAAAGATTCGCTGTAAGAACGATTTCATTGAAATCGATTGAATGCAGTTCGGAACGTGTATACTTTGACTGCTACATTTCGGTGAAAGCTAACTACGACCCTGAATTTAGTTAAACATAGATTTGAAAATTGGAGAATTTATTCAAACGAAACTAATTGTCCTATCAAAAAACTGGAAACATACCTGGATTCATCTGAGCCATATCTCTAGGAAATTTCCGAATCATGCCAAAGAAATGATTTTTAAACAAATAAATTGTTATAAACTATTCGAAATTCAATATAAACAAATGTATCAATCTGAAAATAGTTTCAAGTACATTAGTAGGTACTTCAATAAAATACCGCTGGGAGTTTTTTTTAACTAAAGCGGAAAAATAATCATTTAAACAAATACAATGTTTATGAAAAAATTACGATATTGACTGTTTAATGTAGGGAAGAGTGGGGAGTTGTGGGCCACGCTTTGTTTTCAAGACATAACTTCTCTGAACATCGATAAATTGTCAATGTATGAACTGGTGTTTGTAGTAAACTACTCAGTGTATCCACTGGAGACCACAATTAATAAAATTCATTAATGCGCGAGAAATATTTAGGATGACGTTAATCTTATCAAAATCGACATTTGTGATTTTGGTGGGGAGTTATGGGCCATGACAAAAAATAAAAGAAAATTGCATATTCCAGTAGTTTATGTTTATTAAAGTTGCAGTAAATGAAAATTAATGATTTTAAAAAGATTAACAAAAAATTATTCTGATTCGCAATGTATGCACGTGTAATATCCGGTCCTCATGTTGGCACATTTCAAGTGCGCCACACGATCGCACATGTTGCAGTGAACTGTGTTGTTCCAATTGACATTCATTGTTTCAACACAATTGACATTCTAAATTCACTCTAACATCACTTTTCAGAACAAGAGAAAAGAAGGTTCACTTCAAAAATTGAAATACGCATTAAGAACGTTTGGCCCACGACTCTCCACTAACGGTGGACCACAACTTCCCGCAGCCGACATTTACGAAATGACCGAATTGCCATACACACAATGAATGTTTTACCGAAATTGTTTGATTGAATTTAAAGCCAATTGCTCGAGGAATATTTTGCACTAACTTACCTTTGAAATATGCTGCACAACGGGACTTCGAATATCAACAACTTGAGTTGTACACAAACTTTTATTTTGATTTCTTCAATCAACAATGTCAAAATACTAACTACGCCTGTTGAGACTATGGGTCGCGTTCACAAAAGTGAGCTCATACAAAGAGAGTCTTTTGGCAGTGGTCAAAGCAATCCTACCACCCACAAATTGGCGTAGATTGAGGTGGCCCACGACTCCCCACGGCCCACAACTCCCCACTCTCCCCTACAATAACTTCAAGTGACACTAAATAAACACAAAGTAAATAAAGATATCACTATCATCAATTCTAACAAATCACTCATAAAGAATAATTCATCAATTAAACATTGTTTTTATCCCCTCCACTCTCACTACATAACAAAAAAGCCTTTGCATATGGATTTCAATATTGGGACACATAGCTAGAAGGAACGAATAGTCCCAGAAAAAATCTAAAGATATCCTTGGATGCGTCGCGGCCATATCTCTAAGCTTTTTTCAACCATGCAAAAGAATAATATTTAAACAATTGCATTGTTCATAATATTCATTATTTGTTCAAACAATTATTTAACAACAATTTATCTCAAAAGACAACCAGATGACGTTATTCGAATATAATAGAATCCAAATAAATTTTACAAAATGAAAAAAAATCCAATTTGTAAATTGTTTTTACCCCCTCCAGTCTCACTCGAAAGATCCTTTGAATTCGGATTTCAATGTTTGGACACATAACTAGAAGAAACGAATAGTCCCAGAGAAAATCTAAAGATATCGTTGGATGCGTCTCGGTTATATCTCTAAGCGTTCTTTCAATCATGCCAAAAAATATTATTTAAACAATTACATTGTTTGTAATATTTATTATTTGTGTGAACAACTATTGAACAACAATTTGTCTCAAGCAACAACCAGGTTACGTTATTCAAATACAATAGGAACCAAATAAATTTTACAAAATGAAAAAAATTCCAATTTAAAAATTGTTTTTACCCCCTCCAATCTCACTCGAAAAATTCTTTGAATTTGGATTTCAATGCTGTCGTTTGAGATCAATTGTTGTCCAATAATTATTCGAACGAATAGTAAATATTATAAAAAATAGAACTGTTTGAATAATATTTTCTTTTTGCATGATTAAAAAAACTCTAAGGGATATGATGGAGCCGCATCCAACGATACCTCTAGATTTTTTGCGACTTTTAGTTTGTTCTAACTATATGCCCGAATGTTGAAATTCAAATCCAAAGAATTTTGTGAGTGAGAGTGAATCTGGTAAAAAGAATGTTTAAAATTCAGTAATAAATTTAAATTTAAAGCATTTTCGGGTTTCCATCATGTGCGAAATTATAAATGTTGCCTCTCTACGATGCCTGTGATTGGCAAGAGAGCCCCATAGTGGGGACTGGTCGAATTTGATTGGCCAATCAAGTCTTTTTTAAAAAAACCCGGGAGGACGGAAAGCCAAATCGGATTGGTATTATAACCATTGCCCCTATTGATGTCATGTGGGTGTTTTAAGATTTCGATTGCTTCTCTATGTTTTCTTGCAAAAATATTGTTCGTTTTTGGGATAACGGTTGTTTTGTCAAATAAAATGCTATGTCCTGTTCCGATATAAACTTTGCCACAAGAACAAGGGATTTTGTATAATTTTGGATCACTGAGAGGTGCCTGTTTATCTTTAGGTTTGTTTAGAAGTTGCCCTATTTTCGCAGGTGGTTTAAATATGGGTTGGATGTTGTGTTTGTTGAGAATTTTTCCTACTTGTTATGTGATACCTTGAATGTAGGGTAAGATGGTGGTCGTTTTCTCTTTCTCTTTCTTTAGTAGGTTGTGTTGACTTGTTTTTTCGAGTGTATTTTCTTATTGCTTTATCAATTTGCTTGTTTGTGTAATAATTTTGTATCAGGATTTGCTCAACATTTTGTAGCTCCTTTTGTAAGTTATCTTATCTTAAATTATCTTATAGATAAAGATAACTTATAATAGGAACTACAAGATGTCGAACAAATCCTAATACAAAACGATTACACAAACGAACAAATTGATAAAGCAATAAGAAAATACACTGAGAAACTATGTCAACACAACCTACTAAAGGGTAGGATGGTGTTCGTTTTTCTCTCTCTTTCTTTAATAGGTTGTGTTGATTTATTTTTTTGAGTGTATTTTCTTATAACTTTCTCAATTTGTTTGTTTGTGTAATCATTTTGTATTAGGATTTCAGATTATTATTATATTATATATTTTTTATTTAAACTTGTTCTCGGGTGAACTGATGGGACAAGGACGTCATACGTTAATTTAATGCGATGTCTGGAATCTTCTGCGATGACGTAGTAGGTATAAAATTAGGATCATAGAGTTGATTCAAGTTGGTATTTTACCGCTCTTATCCATACACAGCGGTCACTTGCCTTCTGATGGTCTAGAAACTTTCTCACAATGCGACAGGTGTTCAATAAAACAGCCTTCTGAGCTGCTGCCAGTACCCTACTGACTCTTAAATGTTCAAGATGTTCAGTGCGTCTTGTGTGCACATTGCCTCTAGCCGAAATCACAATAGGATGAATAAATGCATGTTTCACATTCCTCCATATTGTCTTTACTTCATGACTTAGCTCGCTATACTTATGGATCTTGTTTGTATAGGTTGCCAGCAAATTTCGGTTAAGTTGACAAGCAATGTCGATGATGTAGACTTTTCCAACTTTCTTTTTTCGTATCACGGTGTCGGGTCGATTGGCTCGGATGTAATGATCCGTCTGGATAGTAACATCCCAATATGAGATGTAATCTTCGTTTCCTAAAACGGGCATTGGAATGTGTCTGTAGAAAGGCACTCATTCTGTTAAGAGTCCTTAGTTTAGGGCAAGTTGTTGATGTATAATGCCGGCGAAATCGTTATGTCTATGCGTGTATTTTCTTTGCGCCATTACGCGACAACCACCAATAATGTGCTCGATGGATTCGTTGGTATCTCCACATAATCGGCACCGGTCAACCGCGTCTTGAAGTAACACGTGTTTGCGATAATTTCTAGTGCTGACAACCCTGTCCTGAATCGAAATGAGGAATCCTTCCGTTTCTGGATACAAGGCACCCTTTCTCAGCCAAATATTGGATGCCTCACTATCCACTTCATATTGATCTAACGCTTCGGGGTGTTCGCCGTGGATGGCTTTCTGTCTCCATTGCGTTTCGAATTCCTCAGTGGTTTCTGCCTTGATATTCAAGGCTCCCTCTGAGGAAAAATTCAGGGGCATGTAGTCAAGATCCGCTTTACAGATCGTGTTGTAAAGCGTAACATTTAGCTTGCTATTAAAATAGTCTTGCAACTGTATAACTTGTGACTCACACAGGTTCCTCACATCTACAATGCCCCTACCCCCTCTACGTCGTGGTAGAACTACCCTTTCAATCGCCAAATTATTTTGGCGCATTCGGTGTTTCGTCATTTCTACGCGAATGATTCTGTTTAATCGTTCGAGGTCAGTGTTCGATTATTTGATGAGCCTAAAGGAGTACGTGAGAACAGGGATGGCATAGGTGTTGATTACCCTGATCTTGTTCGCCAAGTTAAGAGAACTCTTCAGAACCAATCTGAGTCTTGAAGTGAAGGCAGTCGTTAGGCTTTTCTTAACCATCGTATGCTGAACACTCTTAGATTCGAGAATACCCAGGTATTTATATGACGCGCTCTTAGCCATTGCTTCAATTTCATTCACGAAATCGTTCTCTAGCTCTGCGATCTCTAGCTCTCCTCTAGTTACATGCACTGTTCTGCATTTATCTAGTCCGAACTCCATGTGGATATAATTGGAAAACTGCTTTGTGACATCGATCATTTGCTGCAGTTTCTGGTCCGAACTAGCCTATAGTTTCAGGTCATCCATGTATAAAGGATGGGTCACTTGATGACCATCCTCTTTATCATGTACTCGGAAACCATGAGACATGCTATTTGGTGTTTTGCTCAGTGGGCTCAACGCTAAACAGAACCATCATGTACTGAAGGAGTCTGCATGGAATTTATCCGTCGTAATGCGTATTGATCTAGTTATCCTTGGTTGTCCATGATCAAAATACTTTATTCTTGTACCCAAAGCCTCATCGCATGACTTAGGAAGTCAATGGTGCGTGGGCAAATTTTGTATACTTTCAAGATTTCAAGCAAATAGTCATGTGGTACGGAAGGAAACGCTTGCTTGTAGTCAATGTATCCCATGTGCAAGTTTCTTTGATGTTTACGTGCTTGCATCACGGCAACAGCGTCTATAGTGACTAGATCTTTATTAGCTCACGAGTTTTTTAGGCAACATATACGTAGTACCCTGAAGCATTAAGCCTGGCATCAGATCTGGGTGTTCGGTGATCTTCTGAAAACACCTTGCCAACGCAGAATGCACACTAGTCAGGTACTTGTACCAGAAGTTGTGCATCATGTCCGGACCTGAAGCTTTCCAGTGGCAAAGCTGTGATGTCAGTCAGCTCCATTCCAGGGTTATTGCTTGCTTTTGCTTTCTCTAGTTGAAACCACGCAGTGTCCAAATTGTTTCTGTTGTTTTTTCCCAAACATCCAACCAGTAGAATAGTCATGTCTTCCAATTGAGGGACTTCGGTGTCTTGCTGGTTATTTTGTTCCACACTCAGTTCACGATTCATTCTTTTATCTGCCTGAAAGATTCGATTTCATTGCCGTCTCGCACTACTTTTCTTGTACCGACGCAGTCGAGCAGTGAGAACATCAAGCCTCTGCCGTTGGGAGTCTATAATCTCATCCAATATTGCTGGTGTCAATGTCTGGATGTACCGAGAGTGGATGATTTTATTAACATGGTGTATCAGCTTTTTGGTTTGATTTCCTTTCTTATATTGAGTCAGTCGACACAATTTGCACCTCACTTCACTGACATCCATATCCAACCTGATTTTCCATGGCGGATTTCGCTACCTTCCTGGGACAAAGACTGAATTTTTAGGCATAGTTATGTGGCCCAACGTTCTAACGGTTGCCACAGCTGCACAGTATACAAGAGTTTGCACTTCTAACGAAGTTTGTGTTGCGTTCAAGTGCATAGGTGATGTTCATATTGGACAGGGAATGCCTTTGTGTTGGTTCTACATGTCTGAACTCTAGTAAAGCATTACTGGATCCGGTTCTTGATGTTCATTCTCCCCAGCACCTATGCCTTCAGCTTCAATCAGGTCTTTATTCCCCACATCTTGCAAGGAAAGTTCATCAATGGGAAGCTGTTGTTCCACTTGCATTTCGATGGCAGCTATTTCAACAGCCGAAAGCAATCTGTTTATAGATATTGAGAGTTTTTGATCTGCTAGATTTTGTTCATTTATTTTTGTGGCTAGTTCTGGGTACTTAAGTGAGAAGAGACGATAATGTTCTCTCCTCACACTTTGCCCACTTTTCTTTGCCAAAAAATAAAAGCGTATTACGTCTCTATTCATACGGTATGTTCATTTTAATCGCCTTCTTGGTTGTTGAGCCTCTGCTTCTGGCTCTAGTTGTATTAGGCCATCTACCTCAGGAGGACGTGGTGTTGCTGGATCATCACCGGGTTGAGGAAGAACATTAATTGCCGCTGCTTGTTCGTGCGACGCGGCTTCCTCTAACTGATGTTCATTGCAAATTTCTTTCTACAATTGTATCATCTTTCGCGTGAGGTTTCAAACTTCGCATTTTCATAATAGAGGCGCATCAGCTCCTCATTCATTGTGGTATCCCACCTGATGCTCTCCCACAGTATTTCTGTTAAGGTGGTTGGCTGCAAGTAGCTAACGTTAGCCAAAGCATCCTCAGCAGGCACAGTTAATGTTTCACTGCTTACCGTATGTCGCAGATGTTCTTGCTGGCCAGCTGCTTGATTAGTGAGATCTGCCTAGCCATCTTGCTGCTCATCATCACTACCACTTCGCATGCTTTGGCCCCCAGTGGTGGCTCCAAGGGCGCCCCGATGATCCTCGGGAGGCGACAAGCGTTTAAAAACTTTCAAAAGACTCTCCATTAAGATTTATGGGTTTTGATGGTCTCTCAGTTACTTTCCTCTTCGTTCCCTGTCTTTCTGGTATGGGAAATCCTGTCAGTAGCAATGCGTTATCCACTTCTATTTCTTCTGTCCTAGGAGGTAAGCAAGAGCGGGAAATTTACGCGAGATAACATCGTGCAACACTCTTCCTTGGAGTCAGGTCTCTAGCCGCAGATGACCTTACACGGCAGACGGGACAGCTGAAGATGAAGGTTTCACCTCTGAATACTTCTTTGGAGCAACCAATCTTCGTAGAATGTTATGAGGAGCAGTGTTCACGGACCAGATGAAGTGTTCCCAGAAAAACAGCCTTTTGCATCCGGTTCACGATGGAATGAGCCTGACGCTGGCAAGCCGGAATCTTGTTGAATTGGCTGAGGAATGAAGCTCTTATACCTCCACGACAGTTGATTATGAGAACTTCAAGATGGACTTTGTAGCCTTGCTACAGCCTGCTCAGCTCGAAGAGAAGTGCTTGATATTTCGCCCATTTTTCTTCCTCCTGTGCCGTGATATTACCATCGGCTGGTGCCGAGAATTCAATCACGTGAATGATCTTGGTCTTCGGATCTTGGAGGACAATATCAGGCTTCGTAGCACTGAAACGTTGAGTGGTGGAGAATGAGAAATTCCAGTAGATCTTACACTGATCATTCTCCACAACGGACTCTAGTTCCCCCTGGGCGTGCGGCAAGACGGGCAATATATCAACACCATTTTTTTTTTTTTTTTTTCTACGAGAGAAGGTAGAAAATGTTCAAGAACACACCGTGAAGGGTCCGCACTTCATGGTAGTGTGGGGATATTAGTCGCATTACTACAATGACTCTGACAAATATAATATTCAATTATACACTGTGCATAATTATATATTATACAAAAATCAATTTTTGTCATTATAATAATGCCACTAAGGGACCCACCAAAAACGACCACCCTTTGTCCTTGGCATTACTCCCCCCCGGAACCGCTTTCGCATTACTTCAGGGGGTGCCGTTTTCTTACTTCTTCTTTTCGACCCTCCTTGCCGCACCTCCAGCATCCTTTTGCCCTATCAGGGCCCTTGTAGCTCGCTTCCCTATGGCCAAAGCCGAGGCAGCGGTAGCAGCAAATGGCCTCCATTTTATTGCGTAAGCGACAGGACACGCCTTCCTCCTTGAGGTGTCCTGCGCTTAACAATCTCACCACCATTTCTTCGGTCAGCTTAACGAACGCCTTTAGAGTTCCTCTATAGGCCCTCTTTGTGAGGCTGACCGTTACCTCACCTGCGTTTTTTCGCCGAAATACCGTTTAACAGCCGCCTCGACCTCCTCCGCATCCGTGGTTGTGTCCAGGTCCAGTACCTCGACCTCAGTGCGGGCGACCAGCTCCCGAACACAACCCCTTGCTCCAACAGCTGTTCTGATGGTAGCGGAGAACCTTGATCTGCCCTCAGCTGCAGGCTCGACTTTGACGAGTACCTCTCCTTTCCTTGTTTCCGTCACACCCCTAACGTTAACACCAAGGGTGTCGGGTTTCACTTTTTGTTTGAGGTCCTTTAGAACCTCTGCGTAGGTTGAACCCTCAGCTGGTTTTATAATAACTGCCTCGGGTCTAGCTTGCCTCTTTTTCTCCTTCTTCTGTGAAGCGATGCTCTTTGCTTGAACCTTTGTCCTCCTTTCTTCTGATTTAGGGATTGAAGTCATCAGATCGTTGTTCCGGGACTTCAACCTCTTCGTCCTGGGCCTTGGCTTAGCAGACTCAGTGGAGCTCAATGTGGGGTCTCTCGGCCTCTTCTCAGGTGTGGGAGCGAGTGTTTTCCCGGCTTTTTCGACAGTTTGAACCCCTTTGCAGGTCATTACTCCGCGCCATGCTCTTTTTTTTATCTCCTGCACCCTTTCGACAATTGTGTCCTGGTAACAGCTTTTGATGATCCGAAATTCTATCTTTACGCCATCAATTGCAAATTCCATCTCGTTGAGCAGCTTTGCCGCATCTCCGATTCCCTTCCGCACTGGAAGCCACATATTGCTCTTAGAGTCGCTGAAACTCTTGAGCTCACCAATAACTTCCCTCAACTCCTCTAGACATTACTGCAATTTCTTAGTCCTCGACTCGAAACCCTTCAACATACCTTGGAGGAGAGACTGTTCACGCCGATCCTCCTCTTCTGTGACCTCAAAGCTCCTCACACACGCTCCTCTCCAAGTATGTTTGGTTCCCCCCAATATCCATGAAACCGGCCCTGTCCACCGGGGCTGGCACCCAATCGGAATCAGTGGGGAGATTGCTACTCCCTTGGGGTATATTGTTTTTAACATACCTACTCATTTCTGGTTTTAATTCGGGGTTCCTTCCCCTATTTGGTTTTTGTCCGCCCTGGGTATTTGATTTCCCCGGTAACACCCATATCTGGGAGGCGTTCCCCTATCCGCAACCTGGGGAGGCACCCGATGAAGGACCAGCAACCCCAAACGGGATGTCAACACCATAGAAGTGCCTAAGATGGTAATATGACACTTTGAGAGCCGCATTGTGTCCCTCTATGTACCTGTAGGAGCACAATAGCACAATATGTGAAGGCAAGAGGGAGATGCAGAAAAGTATCGGACTCAGAGGGTCTGATTGAAAGACCCCCTGTAATATGTGATATAGCTTGTTGTCACTTGTCATTTGTCAGATGTTATGATAAATCTTGTCCGCTACAAGAGCATAAGCTCTTTTATGTATCTCACTATTTTTGGATGCATCTCCAGGCACTCAATGAACTTTATAAGTAGCTCATTGTTCGTGTTATCGAATGCCTTACGGTAGTCAATCCAAGCCATGGACAGATTGCGTGGATATCGGATCGAGTTCTGGGTAATACACCTGTCTATTGACAGGTTCTCCCTGCAATCTGTCACCCCTCTCTTGCATTCACGTTGTTCAACTATTGCACTTGATACCGGCTCGATAGATGTTAATATCCTGTCTTTGAGGATGTCAGTGATTAGCTTGTAGCTGGTGTTTGAACAAGCTTTGGGCCTGTAGTTCTTTTGACTTGACAAATCTTCGGCCTTAGGAATGAATACCGTGAGTCCTTCAACTAACCACTGCGAGAAGGTTTGTTCTCCGTTTAAAAAAGTAGTAAATATACGAGCTAGATGTTGGTGTGTAGAAGTGAACTTCTTCCACCTTTCCGGAAATACTAATAGTCAAAATGTGAAACTTCTAGCAAAATCTAACAGAGATTTTAGGAGAAAAAAAAACTTTCCACTAAAATAAGCATTTTTCTATTAAAATACATGTAAACATTGAAACTTTGACAATTTTTTGTTAAAAAACTGTCAATTTTTCCCACTTTTTTCTTCCGGATTACAAGAGTTATAGCATTCACAAAATGAAAAAAAATTAAAATTAAAATTTTAAGCCAAACAACACACGATATGAAAAAAAGTCAAGTTGAACATAATGTAGAAAAGTTCAGGATTTGGATAAAATCGAGTGTGAAGCACGAGATACGTTATGAGAATGTGTTCGTTAAAGCCGGATGAGCTTTAACAAAAGAGAATTCACAATGACTAAATTACAGTTTTCGATGCTTTGACCTTTAATTTTAAAAGGTGGGTGCACAAATGTGGGGGAAATACAAAGACCGAGCGTGCAGCGCGAGGTAAATATATTATCGAGCACGAGATAAATATATTATTGAGCGCGAATTGCGAAAACTAAAAGTCGCCCACCTGAAGGGGCGCTCAAACTTTCGAACCCCGCGCGCAGCGCGTGATAAGAATGTGCCCGCGCAGCTGGCAGATTTTTTTGTTGAAGATTCATATTGACAGTTGTTTAGAATGTAACTATTTTGTTGTAAATTAAAATTTTTGTTGGAAATTGAAATTGGATACGCGGTTTAAAATTGAACTACTTTGTAGTAGATTTCTATTTCAGATTGGAAATCAACATTTTAGTAGAAAATTTATGTTTTTTGTTGAAAACTCTACTTTTTCGGTAGAAAAATATAAAAAAGATGAAAAGATAATAATAATAATAAAAGAAATAGATAAAAATACTAAAAAGATAAAAAATTGATATTTTTCGCTTGAAAAATTAACTATTCAATTGAAAATGTGTCTTTTTGGTAAAAAATCCAAATACTCAGTTGAAACTTAAATTACTTTGTTGAACATTAATTTTATTTGTAATATTCACCTTTTTGGTTGAGAATTGAACTATTTTGTTAAAAATTTAGCAGCGTTGTTAAAGTCATCATTTTTTTGTGGAAAATTCAAATGTTTAAATGAAAATTCGTCTTCTTTGAACAAAAATTAATCTTTTCTGGTGGAAAAGACTTTCTTGGTAGAAAGTGACTTCTTTGTTGAAAATTTAACTTTTTTGTAAAAAAACTTGTCTATTGAATCAGGAAATTTCTCGATTAGTCGAATGAGTAATTTCCCACTAAATCTTTCGTCGCTCACTTTTTGCTAATCGTATCCGTGAAATTTCACTTGCAATAATTTAAATTTTACAAATTTTGATTTAGAGAGACCTTAACGTATATTCTGCATAAGAGAAAAGCTATACAAATAAAATAATCAATTTCAGGCAATTAATTGTATATGTATTCAAGCTGATGCTCATTGAACGCAAATAAGTATTACTTATTTCGCTGAATAATTTTATTTTTCCATAGAAAATAAGGAAAATATACAGAACTCTGTTGAAAAGTAGTGCATGAAGACCCTTAATCTATACCTATAATTAATTTCAAATCCATTGATTAATTATGATTTCAAAAGCTTCAAATATTCTTATTTTCTTCAACTTTGTTCAGATAAATAGAAGGCAATGTTTTCAAATTAAGGTAGTTTACGTCACGTTTACGATGTCAGAATATGACCTTCTTATTGTTTCAATAGAGATAAGAATGGGATACCTTCGCGTCGTTCTATTAAACTTTTCTGTTTTTCACATTTTCCATTTTATTACTTTTTTAACATTATTATCTACAGTCTAGAGTAAATTTATTGATTTGCATGAATCAATTAGTTTCGCTTTGCACTGCTGAATTAGAAAATATCTTAATTTATCGAATTAAAAATTTTCTGTTCATCTTTAATGGCTCACTTTTCGCTAATCGAATCTGTAAACTTCCACTAGCAATAATTTCCATTTTACCAATTTTTATTTAAAGAGGCCTCAAAGTATCTTTTGCATGAGGAAAGAAGTTATATAATTAACAAAACCTTCTTTAGACACTCAATTTCATACTTATTCAAGCTGATGCTTATTCGACTCACATAATTTTCACAAAGTTTGCAAAATAATTGCATTTTTCTATTGAAATGAGGAAAATATAGAACAGAAAGAAATGTTGAAAATCGAAAACAGAACTCTGTTTAAAAGTAGCGTACGAGGATACTGAATATGCACAGTTAGTTAATATATTGATTGATATTGATCGCATCTTGATCCATTATAATTCGAAGATTTTTTATTTTTTTTATTTTTCCCAATATTGTTCGAACAAATGGAAGGCAATATTTCAAATAGGGGAACTAAGTCACGTTTGAAATTTCACAGTATGATTTTCTCATTATGTCAATAAAGATAAAAATGTTACACCATCGCGACGTTCTATTAAACTTTTCTATTTTCAACGTTTTCCATGTTTATAACTTTTTTCAAAATTATCGTATACAGGTCAAAATTATTTTCTTCTTACCAAGCAATTAATTTTCCACTTTGGTGACATTTTCTTGCAGGGCGAGCCACCATTAATTTACAGTCTTATAAATTAAATATTTTTCAAAAATTGTCGCTACCCTGCGAGCCACAATTTTCAAGCTATCAACAAATTTGCTGTCGCAATGATGAGTGGTATTATACAGATATTTAACTTACTGCATATTATGCTCGATGTTAGGTCATCTTCTTAGTTGACATCCCAGACTAAAAAACGTTGGAAAAGATTAGGGGTAAAACTGAAATTGTATCTGTGATTAATAACAAGACGAATCAGAGAGATGCAGGGATAAGGTTCCGGTACACTTCCTGATTTCGAAGATCTAAAGGGATTTTAAGAAAACTCTACAGATTTCAGAGGACTTTCAGGGATTTTAACGAATCCTAATGAATTGAAAGGGCTTTTGATAATGTTAACAGATTTCAAAAGATTTGACAAAATTCCAAAGGATTTTAGAACAATTCGAACAATTTTAAGGGCTTTCGAGAAATTTTGATGGGTTTTAAAAGATATTGAAATATTTTAAGGGATTTCAAGAGGTTCGGAAAGATTTACATGAATTTAGAAGATGGTAACGAATTTTAAAGGGATTTCATATGTTTTAAGAAGATTATTCGTTTGAAAGTTATATTTCAAGAGCGTATATTCAGTATCAATGGATTTCAAAGGATTTTAAGGAATATATAACATGATAGTTAGTTTTAATACGGGCGGGAAGTCCATGAAGACTTCCCCTGGCGCTCAAGCTATGAAGCCCTGAGCTATCGCATCAGAGCTCTACGATGCGCAGCGTCGACCTTATAAGACTTATCAGCGTTTTCAGATGAGCCCCCTGACTAGGATTACAGAGTCATCTGCATGTCCCTGAGTATAGTACCCCTCTTTATTTAGCCTTCAAAGAAAGCCGCCCACTACAATGCACCATAGTTGGAGCAACAGGACACCCCCTGTGGGCAACCCCGCGGAGCCATCTCGCTTATTAGGCCTTCACCCTTTCTGGTTTCAAGTCTATTCCAGCGGAGCATGCTTTCTCGACAGATGACATCTGGAGGAGTATTGCTGAAAGCACCCTCTATATCCAAGAAAGCGCCCACAGCATGTTCCTTTTGTTCCAACTGCTGCTACAATTTTACTACAACAGCATGAAGCGCAGTTTCTACTGAGCAGTCTGCCTGAAAAGCATGCTGCCCTCTATACACCGGGGAGGCCAAGATCACCTCATCCCTAATGTATCTCTCGACCAGCTTCTCCAGCGTCTTTAGGATAAAAGACGTTACGCTGATTGGTCGAAAATCTTTGGCAGCAATGTAACCCTTCCTCACAGGCTTGGGTATGAAGCCCACCCTGCCATCCTTACATGCTGATGGCATGTCTTTAAGGGCTATACTTACCCTAAATAATTTTGTCAAAGGAGGGACGACTAAATCCATGCGTTTTTGTAAAAGCGCTGAATAAATGCCATCCGCCCTGGTAATTTGAAGGGACAGAAGGACCCTACGGCCCATTTCACCTTTGTGTAATCAGCGACCTTAGTGGCGAAATTCCAGTCGGCCCTTTCGACCCCTTGGCCCCAGCCTTCCTCCTCTTGGTCGGCTCGGATTTGCTGAAAACCCGGGATGTTAACTTCCATCAGGTGATTCAGCGTTGCTTCTTTGGCTTCAGCAAACTTACCATTATCAAGCTTATGGAGCCTCGCTGTTTCCGGAATGTTTTCCGATTCCTCGCAGAATACCGTCCAATCTTCCTGCTTATACTTTCTTATATTTTCATTGCATTCACACTGGGCCGTCTTATAGATGTCTTAATCCGAAGGCAATTTAGTTCTATTTGCTCTTTTGCACAACATTCTTGTCTTTGCACGGAGTCTCTCCAGGTGGGTATTCCACCATTCTGCTCCCTTCCTAGACTTAATTGTTCTTGAAGGACAATTGTTCTCATATGATTTTGTCAGAGCCCTTCGCAGAAAATCGGCGGTGTGCTCTTGCTGATCAATGGTACCATAGCTTGTGGGGAATTCCGCAAGCCTCCCTTTGGGTTCCTCTTTATATAAGTCTCAAAGTGTATTTCTCGGGTTTCTGATCTTAGAAACCACTGGTATTCCTAGGGTTAATCAAAACACAATATGTTTGTGGTCCGAAAGAAACTCCTCATCGGAGAATCACCAGTCCACTACCCTGCTCCTCAGTACACCTGAACATAAAGTCAAATCGAGATCCTCACTCCGGCTTTTAGTCTGGAATATGGGAGTATCACTCCGATTCAGAATCTCCAGCTCTGTGACCGCTATGTATTTAATTAAATCTCTCCCTCTGCCATTGATGTATGTGCTTCCCCACTCCGTGTGGTAAGAGTTAGCGGGGGTCCTTGAGTATCACCTTAATAACCGTCTTAGCCATCGAAGGGCTAGTTCGGGGCACCTCTAGACGCTTCTGGGACCACTGTGGATCCCGGTCGATATTCTAGAGCCGCAAGGGCTCTGATTGAGGATTCGGGAAGACCAAAAACTGGAATCCAGCCTCTCCTCTTCGGCCTGGATTTCCGCCTGTGGGAAAACACCTTTCACGAATCAATTCGTTGAGACGGGTTCTGAAAGCTCACGCGCCTACGAACGGTTGCCAGTCTCGCGACCAGATTTCCGTGGCCTCCAACACGATGGTCCCCAAACTAATGATGATGTCGTTGAACTTGGCGGCGCGTCCCTCGCGAGGTAACGCGTCAATCGCTTTGGAGATTCCATCCCTCAACCTGTCCAAATCATCGAGAGCTAGACATGCATCAGGATAACCCGACGCAACGACAACTCTTATCAGGACGTTGTTGGGTATCTGCAAAGCCTTTTGCTTTTTCAACTCCCTTTTTGGGAGATTTTCTCTGGAGCCCTTTTTTATCTTGCCTATGAAATAAGCCTCAGGAGTTGCTCCGGGTGAAGTTTCCGCAGCCACTGACCCCTGCTTGGAGCCTTAGCTGCTGTTCGAGAGACGCGCATTGTGGGCTCTCTTCCTTTGTGCTCCACAAGGGGTCCTCTTCCTTGCAGAGAATTCCCATAGCTGCACTTCTACGGCTTCAACCAGATTGTTTCCACCATCATCACTATTTTGCACCGCCGTTTGAAAATATCGAAGAGTAGAAAAGAAGTTCTTATAGAACTATGCGCATATAATAATTTTACTTTTGGCCTCTTTTCATTTCGCGCATATTTAAAAAAATCATTTTCAGGAAAACGGACGCTATTTTGTTAATTTTTGACTCTTTGCATATTACTTCAGGTTTTTGAAACAATTAGAAAAACCGTTGTGCTGGTGAAATTTTACTCATTACTAGTGAAAATTCACGAACTTCATTTGATTGAAGGTAAATCACTAAAAATTAGTGAAAATCAATAATTCAAGTAGCAGAAATATTTACTAATTCGATAGTGGAGAATTTTTAATTATTCATAATTAGTGAAAATATGTCAACTTACTGAGAGTTGAATATATCAATTAGAACAAGATTGCAGAATTCAAATCAAGTCAATACAAATGTTCCATAAAATGCTATAAAGAGGCTATAAAATCGTAAAGCTTGTAAATATTGTACTTCACCTTCACCAACATATACTTTTACACAAATTATTCCTTGGAAATGGAAAACGAGAATCATTTACACACTTACTTTATTTCCGCTAGAGAAGTAAAAGTTCGCTGTTATACAATTTATTTTCATTTTATAATATACTAGGGCGCGCCTATTAACTTTTACATTCATCCTAATGAGAAGGTATTGGTATTATGTAAAATTTGACTTAATCGGTTTTTACCGAAACACCACGTTTTTAGACCCCCTGAGCTAGAAAAAACGATTTTTTCCATGGTCTCTGTCTGTCTGTAGTCTGTAGTCTATCTGTCACGACTTTTTCCGATAAATTGAAACTATCAGAGTCATAGCATTTTCAGAATCCAAAAATCAAACGAAAATGAACATTTTAGACCAAACAAAGCACGATATGGGCAAAAGGCAGGAGGAGAAAAACGTAGCTTTTTGCAAGCCCTACAAAATTATCATAACAACTTTCTCAATTGTCTTAGAAAATCCAAAATTCAAATTTCGACTCCACGGAACATACAGGAAAAAAATTCCATTTTGCTTTCAGACCATGCAAGATACAAAAAAAAAGATGATTTGACAAAAATTATCCATCCAAAAAAGATTTACAAATATGTTGTTAATTATTTTTTATAGGCCGCGTAGTTTTTGTATTAATCGTGAAAAGCGACATTACAAAATGAACAGAAAATCAAATTTTTACATTATGATTACAATTAAGCGTTTTTCTTTGGACTTCAGAAATGTGTGTGGGTACTGTAATGAAAATGTATTTCTTCAGGCCGATAGAGCCTTAAGTAAATGAAGTTCCTCAATAAAGTAATTCAACTTTTAACGAAGAAGATTTTATAAAGTGATGAATCTTCAACCAGAAAAATAGTCATTTTCAACAAAGTAGCATAACAAAGCATTCAATCGAATAGTAGAATTTTCACCTTGAAACAAATATTTAGAACCAAAAATGCAATATTCAATTTTTTAACCAAAAAGTTAATTTCCAACGAAAATTTTCTACAAAGCAGTTGATTCTACAAAAAATATAAATTTTTAACTAATAGTGGAACTTGCTACCAAAATAGTTGAACTTTCAACCCAAAAAAGCGAATTTTCAACAAAATAGTTGAATTTTCAACAAAAGGGA
>CAKNXH010023410.1:0-12814 GCA_932178445.1 Andricus quercusramuli | reverse complement strand
GTGCTCGGGCCCTATCTCATTGACAGAGGGTCTAGTACTCTGCTCAGTGCTGCCACCTAAGGGCCCGAGCACAATGGAGACCCGAACTCGAAACCTGAACCCGAAGATATCTCTGTCCTTTTTTACCGTAGCTACGGTAAAAAAGGACAGAGTTATCTTCGGGTTCAAGTTTCGTTTTCAGGTTTCCATTGTGCTCGGGCCCTAAGAATAGTTTTGCATCATGAACCTCATTGGATCATGAATGCAGGTTAAAATGAAAAGGTATATTTACCGGAGGTGTGAATGAATATTTCGATATATTGGTGACGTTGGCGCCACGACAAGTAGACGGAGCGTGTAAATACACCTTAATTATATCATGGTTTTTGGCTTGTTGATTGAATCAAAGGCCAAAACACACAGAAGAAGACATTCTTGTAATGTTGTTGATTGTTTATTGTTGTTCAACGTAACTCCGGGTCCCGGTAAAATTTGCGTTTATTTCTACAGAAACTTAATCATATTTGCAATTTTTTGGTTTTTCCCTGCCGATTAAACAGCACTGAAACGGCACTCAAACATCACTGCTCAATGCCGTTTCAGTGCTGCTCGTTTGAAGCCACTCAGATTTCAGTTTTAAATGCCTGCATAAGTTCCCTTTATATCTGCGAATAGGCTACAAAGTAGACCAGCTGAAAGGAATTAAAAAGTAAATTTTGTAATTACCTCTGCGAAAGTTAGAAATTCAGAATCTACAAGTTTAGATAATTTCAGATATCTTACTTTTTGTTTGAAAAGTTTAAAATTGGAATGAATATAATGTATCGTAAATGAAATGAGATACGCCAAAACAGACAACATTTTCGAATTCAACTGCAGAATAGTACATTAGTATATAATTTATAAGTATATAATATATATCATAAGAAAATTCATAAATTAAAAAAGTGTTAATAATTTGAAGAAAATTTTAAAAAGGATTCGGGTTGGCGGCGGCCAACTACTGTAAACCACTCTGCCTGCCCGGTACGTGACGAATACAATAGGTAGCCGTTTAGGTGCCGAAATCAGCACAGTCACTGAAACGGCACTGGCGGCCCAGTGCCGTTTCAGTTCTGTTTCATCGGCAGGGTTGTTATCCGTTATTTGTTGACTGCTGTGTTGTCAAAGTGCTTTCTTGAATCAATTCTTTTATGTCATGTTTCCGATCGGCACTTTCAATATGCTTTGTCAGTGCCAGTGCCATTCACGTACCGGCCAGGCAGAGTGGTTTACAGTAGTTAGCCGCCACCAACCCGAATCCCTTTTTAAAATTTTCTTCAAATTATTAACACTTTTTTCAATTTATGAATTTTCTTAATATATATATTTTATACTTATGAGTCATATACTAATATATTATTCTGAAGTTGAATTCGAAAATGTTGTCTGTTTTGAGCGTATCTCATTCCATTTACGAGATACATCATTCATTCCAATTTTAAACTTTAAACAAAAAAAGTTAGATATCTGAAATTATCTAAACCCGTAGATTCTGAATTTCTGACTTTCACAGAGGTAATTTCAAAATTGTACGAATTTTGATTTTTAATCCCTTTCAGCTGGTCCACTTGGTAGCCTATTCGCAGGTATAGCCGTTTCAGTGCCGTTCAATCGGCAGGTTTGTGATTCTATTTTGAACTTGTCGTGTTTAAGCTGGATTTCTGGTTTCCATTTGAAATTGTTATTTGGGCGGACGACATTGATTATTCATAATAACAGAAATACTCTTAGAACTGAAAATATCTCTTTAGTTTAATTATAATGAGTTTGTATTTAATGAATTCTTATTTAAAAGAACGTCTTTTTCAGATTATTAACAATGGATGATTTTAAGAAGGCTTATACAGAAGGAGATGATGATCAGTTTTATTTTGAGTCTGACCATTTAGCGTTGAGAGGAAATAATGACTACACTTCTCTTTTAAAGACAATAGTAATTCTAGAAGCACAAAGAACACGGGCGATTGCCGAATTGGACAAGCTTATGCTTTATCGCTCTCAAGCTGTTAAAGAACCTATATCTTTTGTTGCAAAGTTGCAAAATGGTGATCTTCCTGAGCTCCCAGGACCGCATTCAATTGCTGAGATTCCATTTATTGATTGGGCGCAGTACAATGTAGCATCGCCAGACATTAAAGTTAGACCGCAGACGAGGCATGCAAACGTTGTATCTCGTGCAATGACAAAAACAGAGCAGGATGATTCGAAGGTAATTTAATAAAACTAAATCATCTAATTGAGTCGGCGCTTCACAACAGAAGAATTCCTTTTACTTCCAATTGAACTAATAAATTTAAATTGAAAAAAAAATTCCAGATACTAGTAAGAGGTCGTGCCTTTGACGAGAGTAAACCCGAGACTTTCAATCAATTATGGACCTCTGATGAACAGAAACGATTAGAGCAGCTTTTAATAGAATATCCTCCCGAAGAAGTGGAAATGCGACGCTGGACTAAAATTGCTAATGCCCTAGGTAAATGTAATTTTTGGTCAAAATGTTTCTTTCTCTCATCTATAGAATAAGTCTAGTATTAAACATAATTGCATACTTTCAGGTAATAGAACTCCAAAGCAAGTATCAAGTCGCGTTCAAAAGTACTTCATCAAACTTTTACGAGCTGGCTTGCCAATTCCGGGAAGAGGACCAAAAGTTAAGCTGGATACAAGGAGAAGTCTGGGGCACCGCCACCAGAGAAATAATCACCTTCTCTTTAAAAAGTCGACATTCTTTCCACATCAAGAAATCTCTTGCAGTGGAAGCGAAGATTTTAAGGATCAACAACCGCACGAGGAATCTGTAAGTAGAACTGGAATAAATTAATGCAGGCTTCGGAGCCACTAGAAGCACAACAAATTCCCTTTAGTCGCATAAAATTACAAAAAAATTCATTCATTCACATGGAATTTCGAAAAAAAGTCGCATGTAACTTTTAAAGAAAAAAAAAACATAAGGAAATTAAGCAGTAATGGGCGATTATCAAAGTATATTTTTTAATTTGGAGATAACCCAAGAGAGTATGAAAATATGAAACTAAGAGATCTAGGAATTTATTTGTGCTGGATATGAATTTTACACGTTGCTAAATGTTGCGTGACAACACATGTGACTATGACAAAACGAAAAGCCTCAAAGATGTTCTTAAAATATATGCAGAACAGATAAAAATATTTTAAAATATCGGCAAAATGATTATTCTCACAATTTATTCGATTTTGACTTCAGTTTTTCTTTTGAACGTATTTCAAGGATATCGTGGGGGTGGGGGGGGGGGCATCCCTGAAACACGTTTTGAGTCTGAACTATCTATACCTAGTGTTGTGTGTATGTATGTTCTAATGAATGTTCTATCTAACTATCTATATGAACTATGTTGAGTTATAACTATCCCCCGGATGGGGAGGGTATTTTGAGGAAAGGAAGCAAAAAGCGTACTACGTGTTTTTATGAAAAAAAAAAATAATTTTTTGGTTTTGAGCGATTAAAAATCTCATTTTTCTCGAAAACGACGCAAGATATTAATAGTAGTTCATGATTCGAAATTGTACCCCTTCTTGAAATGTATACCCTTGCCAGGTATTTGTCTTGTGTAGTTTTTAATTTGTTTCAACACAAAATTTTAAAGATAAATCTAAGTTCAGTAATACATAATTAATTATGTGAAAAACAAGTTTCATGAGATTCTTCAGGTTCCTAAGCTTCAGAGCTAAGAAAAATGGTTTTCTGCCTCGAACGTTGAAGAAAAAGAATTTTTTGGATTGATATCGACGCCTTCATTCCACACCACTTTACGTCGCGTTTGGCCGTGCAGCAGATCAGGTCCTATGTATAAGCATAGGACCTGATGTTATACAGCGACCAAACTCGACGTGGAGTGGTATGGAATGGAGGCGTCGATATCATGTCGAATTTAGCTGTGAATTCGATATCGGTTGTTTCGACTTTGTTTGTTTTTACAATTTCATGGTGCACATTTACTGATCACTTTGCTTCGTCATTATGAGTAACTAGCGAATATATTTGCTTCCTCATAGAGAAAGTCAAAATAAAAAAATACAAATAGGTCAATGAAAATGTCTCGAATCAAGGCGCCTTTTTTATTCTTTCATGACTTTCGAGTTTTCGGTTAAAAAATGACAAAAAATAGGCCTATTGGGGGTACGAACATCTTTTTTTTTTAACTTACGCAGAATTTAGTCTTCTTGTATTCATTCTCTGGGAACTTTCTTTTGTGACAACCGCGAAATGAGCTATCTACAAAAAACTGAACACTGGGCATTTACCTGTAAATTCAGGTCGAAATGGGTCACTTTCGGCAGATGCTAACTCGCGATCTATTGCTGTTAGGACCATGTTTTTTTTTAATTACAGGTATTTACGTCTACTTTAATTCATCTGTTGGCCATTTTTGGATCGGGCGATCAGGATCCAAGCTACAGAGAAACAAAAAAAACATGTAATTTTTGGCCGAAAATTGAAAAAAATCGGGGGTTTTTAAAAGGCCGTAACCCCTAGATTATTGGTGGTAGAACATCTTTTTTTTTTTAGTTTTACGCAGAATTTTTCCTACTTCAATTTTGGTAAGAACACGTTTATCCCTAAAATGCACAGGAAAGCACCAATCCACTGCCATGTGATAATTTTCACCCGTTACCAACAAAAATTCCGTGTTCCGGGACAAAATTCTGTTTACAGAATCTGACCCCTTATTATGCACCCCCAAATTAAGTATTTAAAAGAAAGAAATGAGTCGAATATTTTTGTAAATTGAAGGAAGAAGATACAGGAAATGGAAGTGAAGACGACAATCCCGCATTAAGGCAAATAGAACTTCTGCGACACGTAAAGGCTGAGAAAGAAGACATACATTGCACTCCATATGAGCATGTTGGTTATAAGGTAAGTCATTCATTGCTTATGATTTTTTATAAATTCAAGCACATTGTTTACAATTTATATTGATTTTCAGTGCTCTGTATGCGGTGAAGATCCTCTGCGAGGTACTCGGTGGCATTGTACAATGTGTCAAGCTGGTGTGGACTTATGTGCTGATTGCGCAGTCGCTCAATTAGAAGCAGAATCTCCCTCACATAATCCTTCCCACAGACTAACTGCGATTCGGCCTCCGAATTATATCAGGAGCTACGATTTAGATTACTTTCCGCAGAATTTTAGTAACAGTTCCTATAATTACCTGGATCCCAACTTCTTCCCGGAGTAGGCAAAAATTTTCTTTATCCCCTTTCCCTGTTCATGCGCAAATAATAAATAATTGTTCTTAATTGTAGGATGAATGTTTCTTTGATTATTTCGATAATAAATCGCGCAATTTCAATATTTGGAAGCTAGTTCAAAAAGCTGAGTAGACTGAAAAGACATTTGGTAAAAAACTTTATTGAGAGCATTTTTACAAAGCTTTTTTTCAATTTATACTAGCATTAGGAATGATGAATATGCGATAGATACTTGGAAACAATATTTTCTTTAAATTCGGGAAATGTTGCATTTCTTAAATTGCTTTGAATCGCTTCGAAGAACTCCATATAGTGGTGCATGTTGTGTCTGAAAATGTAAAGGTTCCATGAATATTTGGGTATTTAAGCGAAGTAAATCGTAATTAGTAAAAATGATCTTAAGAATACACACATCATTAAAAGTACTAGACCGAGTAATTCTTTGGTTTGACATAAGTGATGAATGTAGGCTTTCGTGTGGTGTTTGCAGGTCGAGCACGTGCAATCAGCGCAGATGGGAGAAAAATCATCAGCGTACCTGTAGTAATTTATAATAATGTAGGTCTATTTAGTATAACTGAAGCTACTAAAAGTATGAACATCGTTATTTAGAATATAAGAGAAAGTTCCGGGAAGAGAGAAAGATTCCAATTGGTATCCGTCAAATTATATTTGTTGAACATCCATTAATTATATTCTTTATCAGCAATTCCTTTTAATTTTAGTTAAAATCTCTCACTTCAGAGCAGTAAACATGCCGTCGAAGAGGAAACTGGGTAAGCATCACTGTTGTATTTGCGTAGTTGTTCGTAATAACGCCAGTACTACAGTGCGTGCTTTTTTCGAGCAATGCTTTTCAGGACAAGGATGGTTCCTAAGAAACTTCCAAGCTTAGGTCAGATCGTATCTCCCTGGATTTCTACCAGCGAAGCATATCTTGACATATCAGAGTTGCACCCAGAGCTACCACGTTGATTGGAATTCACAGAAATGACTATGTGCGTTACACATACAGCTATTTTATATGTGCTTCCTAATAGCACGGAACGTTCCTGGAACGCGTGCAAAATGTCCGCCGCTTGGGAACGTTTCAGTGGGACCTGAGGGGAACCTTCAGTTATTGCTATTTTTAACAATAATTATCTCGTAAACCGTAAGAGGTACGTAAAAATCGATATCCATATTATAAACTGACATCAATTTTGACCTATCTCCTAGGTTTATGCGATATTTATTAATATTAATAACAATAATGGTAATTGTTGTTTGGAACATTCCCAACCAGCGGACACTTTACAACGCGTTCCGTGCTATTAGGGTAGTGTCACTAGTGAACATGCAATCTATCAGCGCCACCAAGTGGGGCGTTTCTGAATTTTTTATTGAATGTTATTAATATACGTATACGAAACACACTCTTAGTTTCTTTAGTTGCGATAATGACGCACATAGTCCATAGCATTAGATATTTCAATGCCGTTGAATGTGAAACAATTCCGTTTTTTTTTTCAAACAGCATTAAGTATTTTCTTTCGTAGAAAGCATTGACTATTGTTGAACTGAAAAGATCTCCGAACAGCCTGAAGTGGCATTGAGTCTCCAATATTTTGCTTCGTAAAAGGCATTGTATGGGATTGAAGTTGCACGGTCTCAGAACAACATTTATTATTTATCTTTGCGCGCATTCAAAGTGATTGAAACGGGACGAGTTTTATACAATAAAATTGAATTTAATGGCATTTCGGACCAGAACGGAACTGTTGCGCATATCAAGTCATTGAAATATCCGGTTTTCATGTTTACTTTAAATCACTTTGCTTACTTTTTGTAAATTGACTCCCTCTCCCTTTAATTTCTGTATTCTGTCAGTCTAAGTCCCAGCCCACACGACGAACTTGTAGTAAAGACTGTACTATATAAATTAAATTTTTCTGATAGTATTTTAGACTATTTCTTTCTGATGTTTAAATACCGTTTTTCGTTGAGTGATATTTCAGGCTCCAAGCGTTTGTTCGTCTTCGAATTGTGATCACACGCAAATGTGAAAGCTCTTGATTGCTCTGTGATTACATAAGCATATGAGGAATCAAACACATCCACTCCCAATTCAATCAAATTTAATACTATTACTGGATTCCAGCTTCCCATTGATACTCGCAATTTGTCTGCAGGTAGTAAGCTCTAAAAAAATTTAGAAATTGAAAAAAGAATTGGAATTTACTATATGTTTCAATGGTTTACAGGGTGGCTACTCGACTCATATCTGGGTCACTTTCTCGTTATTTGAATTTTCCAATTCAAGCCTTCAAAAGTAAACAATTTATAACGTTCAAGTATTACTCACCGCACTTGTTGGGGATTTAAAAATCCCTCCTCGTAGTGTGTAAGGCTGAGTTACACACGCCCCCAGTATGTCACGTAACATGGAATTTTTTTAAATTATAAAATATATATTGACGTTTTGGAGATCGCATGATTTTAAAGGTAATTATTAAGTAACATAAACTTTCGACCCACTCCCCATGTGATACATAGTAACACTTCGCCCCTTTTCCTCCCAAGTGCTTTACGCAATACTAGAACGCCCTTGAAGTACCTATATTGAATTAAACAACAAAAATTCCACGTTAACAAATCTAATGCCGAATAATTCTAAGTTTAAAACGTTTAAAGTGTTCGAAAATTAAAGAAATAAAATTGAACAATTGCAAGCCTCTAAAATTAAACAATTTTACTATTAGTCTTTGAACATGAGCAATTTAAAATAAGAATTGCTTTTAAAGTGATTGGAAAAGTTTTTCTACTAAAACTACTAAGAATTAAAAATATTGACAGTCGAAAAATAAATGTAATCATTTCCTGGTTTCCTGGTCCAGTGGCCACCCCGGTTTTAACTAAAATTTAAATAATACTCACAATAGTGTGTTGTACAATCTGTTTTATTTCTTTAAAACTAATACTCGCAACTTCTGGCCCACTTCTGTGCAACCCATCGATAACAAAACCAAGTAAAGGTTTATCCTTCAAATATTCTATAGACGTTTCTCTCGCATCGATATCATAACCGCCTTCCACTGCTCCTAGAATTCCGGTTGACTTTAATGTTTCTGAAGCAGTATGTCTATTTAAGCATGTTTCCAGACAAATTTTACTGCGATATACAGCTTTTTTTGCTCGCTTGGCTGTGCTTTTGAGGTCAGTATCTCCATCGCATAAAGCAAGGTAGATGTCGGGTTTTATTATTTCAACCAAATCCATGTAACCATCTGCACTTAGGATATGCTTTCCTTTTCGAGACCAAACTGCGATCGAATCGTTCCTTTGAAAACCTGAATTGGTAGTTTGTGCTGGATCTTGTACCGTAAGAAGGGTAAGGTGCTCCTGAAAATTTAGATATGATTACTTCATTACTGTTAAATAACACTAGTTTACAAAATTAAAATTTTCTTCTGCCCACCACTTCTTAATATTATTTTTTTTATGTATTTCGGCCCACTAAACACGAAAGTCACACACAAAAATTTGTTTGTGAAAGCGTTTTAGAGATTTCAATGTTCGAATTTTTTTTTCATTTTTCAGAGTTGATCCGGCATTTTTGAGTATATCTCGAGTTCTAATTGACAGATTTCCCTAAACAAGCACTAAAATTGAAAGCAACTGAATCCTTTGCAACTTTCTATGCTAAAGTTTTCAGATCGGCTTAGTAGTTCAGATGCTAGTGATTTTAATAAGTTGGAAAAGTTGTATTTTTTGGGAAAAATCGAGGTCGAAAATTGAATTCAGTTGCCTTCAGTCTGAGTGCTCGTTTAGGGAAATCGGCCAATAAGACCTCGAGATATACTCAAAAACGTCGGAACAACTGAAAATTGAAAGAAAAATTTTGAACATTGATGTCTCGAAAACGCTTTCATAACAAATTTTTGAGTGTAATTTTCGTGTTTAGTGGGCCAAAATACACGGAAAAGTCATAGTGAGATATGGTTGGCAAAATGGCTGTAAACTACAATCTGTCCAAAAAGTTTAGGCACCGCGATTTTTGTATAGATTTTCGTGAAAATCTCGGCAGAAAAAAATTCTAAAAATATGAGAAAACATGCATAATGAAGATTTTGCCAATACTAATACAGAGTTTCAAAATTTTCAGATGATTAGCAATTATTACCTGGTGAATGAAGGGTGAAAAAGCACAATAATCAAATGATCATCTCAGAATACTCAACTTTGAATGGCTGTAGGTAACCGAAAATAAAGTAGGAAAATTCTGCAAAAAATATATGGGTTTCGTTGATCCTTTCTGCGCAAATTGGTGAAATTTAGAGCCAAAATAATGATTTGTTAAGAAGTTATTAACAATAGATTAGGAAACTATTCAGAAACTAAGGAACGTACAGAGATGATTCTTGAAGCAAATTACATATTTTTGGCTTCTGACAATGATGTACGTATTGTCAATGAGCAAAAAGTTACACTTCAATGTTTAAAAAATTATTTTCTTCCTGGAAAAATACAAAAGGCTTTATGATAATCGAGGCAACCACACTCTCAGCATGGGACCTTGCTGGCGCTACTGTTACATGTGCAACACGACCTTTTCTTATTCTCACAAAGTTACACAGTCCCTACGCCCTAGTGCAAAAAAATGGATACGGTTGCCGCGATTATTATAAAGCCTTTTATATTTTTTCAAGAAGAAAATAATTTTTTAAACATTAAAGTGCAACTTTTTGCTTATTGACAATGCGTACAACATTGTCAGAAGCCAAAAATGTGTAATTTGCTTCAAGAATCCTCTCTATACGTTCCTTAGTTTCGGAGATGACACCTCCCTACACTTTTGCTAAGAACTTATATTAAGAAATGATTATTTTTTGTTCAAAATTTCACCACTGTGCACAAAAAACATCAACGAAACCCATATATTTTTTGTAGAATTTTCATACTTTATTTTCAGTGACCTACAGCCATTTAAAGTTGAGTATTTTGAAATGATCATTTGATTATTGTGCTTTTCATCCTTCATTCGCCAGGAAATAATAGCTAATCATCTAAAAATTTTGAAACTCTGTATTCGTATCGGCAAAACCTCCACCTGTAACGTGCTTCTTTTCTCATATTTTTATAATTTTTTTCTGCTGAGACTTTCACGAAAATCTGTATAGAAATCGCGGTGCCTAAAACTTTTTGGACAGATAGTAGTGTAACACATTGTATATGTACGTACATATATTCGAAATTTTATTATTACCTGCATATTTACAAATTCAGTGAACGAGTTAAATTGCTTAACAGTGTCAGTCATAGTAATTATTGAAGGTACTGAGATTGATAATAGCTGTTGTTTCGTGGTTAACATTTTCAGAACATCTTTTGTTATGTGAGGTACACTACCTCTCTGGAAAGAATAAAAATAAGTAATATTGATTGAATGCAACTTTTGGTACCATGATTGTTTATTTTATTATTGTAAACATTTTATTATTATATATTAGTTCTATTAATTTATGCATACCTTTGTATACATGAGCAGAAGAGGAGTTGCAAATTTTGTTCCTGGAAACCGTTTAAAACCGGATAAATTGCCCATTCGGAGTGATGAATGTCCAAGGCACTCCGTGGTAAAATTCATAATACTGATTTGTTTCTAAACAAGAGAATAAAACATTTATTAAAATTGAAAGTTTTTTTTTTCTTAAATGTATGTATATAGAATTACAGTATAAGCAGATTTCTTTTCAGGAAGTAAGACATAAACAATTTCTTGATTATTCAAAACTGTATATATTAAAAGAAACATTAGGATTTAATTTTTAAATAAAAGTATTTTTCAGAATTACAAAATAAGGTTTTTTTTCTTGTTTTCAATTATAGTTTCAGAGCTACAATCGCTTTTTGAACGCCCTTGAGTTTTTATGTCATCCGATAACAAAATAATTAATAATTTTCACAAAGTGAAAAAGGTCGTAAAGCAATTCGATGTCATCAGGTAACATGGGTTTATTGTTAAAAGAAGCATATTTTGGAGGTGAGTTTATAAAGAGAATATTATTAAATTCATGCTTTAGATTGACCTGAAGTACTTTTTTAAATTTAATTAAAAATCAAACCATTCCAACTTTTATTTCCGCCTCTATAAACAGGTGACCCAAGCATCAACTTACTACATCAAAAACGAGCACTCGATATATTAAATGTTACAATACAGATCTAGGCCAATAGTTCTCTGAAAATGCGTTTACTGCATACAAAATTCTTTAAAAAGCAAATACACATTGTGTTAAAGGGATTTTTGCTAATTCTCATTTTTTAATATTGTATATTTGGTAGGTAATACAAAAAATTAAAATATAATTAACATTTTAACGTAGTAATAATGTTTTTGTGCCCCTTGGAAACTGAATTTTTTTGAAATTATTATCCTTTATTGACGAAAATATGAACTTTTTATAGGCCTTCCAGCATACGCGATATCGCAACAATAAATTTGAATTTTCTCGCAACAGAATAATTTTTTTGTATCAAACAATTTTTATTCTCATTCTGCATCTTCGCAGCTCGGGAGCAAATTTTTATTTCTGTAAAAAATTTAAAATGGCATTTTTAATCGCTACCGAAATCAGAGTTTCAAAACCTGTGAAATTGTTACCTCGACGTTCTTGGACGATTTACTCGGAATTAGCAAACTTTTTATAGATCAACCTTTTTTTTGCTTGAATTCCGAAACTCGATATCTCAAGAGTAAGTTTTTATTTAAACTGAAGGTTGCACTTTTATCGCAATCAGCAGTCGAGTTTGATCGGTCTGCTCCAATTTTTGGTTGTTACTTTCAAATTTTCAACTTGCGCATCTATTTGCTCGAAACTGGGTGAACTTTTTTGATCAAATTTTTTGTACTCAATTCAGCAATCTTTCAGCTCTGGGGCAGACTTTTTTTAATAGTGATTACGATTTCACAGAAGGTTTTTTCGATCTCCTGGAAAATTTCGATTTTGTTAGTTATCTAGTTCTGTACTGCCAGACGCAATAGCGCGTATAGTTATTAGTGAGATCTTGAACTTTTTAGATTAAATCCGAATTACAAAATTTTCTACAAAGAAAAATATTAAATATTAGTAACACAATGTTCAAGGTTATGCGAGATCTTTTTATTATTTTCGTTCAACAATTTCATTTCAATAAAAACTTTCTATGTATATGTAAATGGTTTCACTTTAGTTAGATTCTACATTCTACTGGGGTTTATATTATTTATATACTTATAGGATTGTTATTTTAGCCGCTGAAAGTGTATTGATAGAGGTTATAATACGTATACAAATTTCTTTTATACCTATATTCACAAGATTACACTCAGTTTTTCACCTATTTGTACTATTATATTATTTACAAGCGTATATGGCTATGTGCTACTTGTACGAGACTTTTCGTTCGTTTTTGTCAGAAGATAACATTTTTAAAACATTTTACCCCACATGAACACTCATTTCCAATTCGCATTCACGTGGCGATACTGTACTCACGGAGTAGTATAAGGAGACCCCACTCCCATGCGGTCTTTGGAAAA
>CAKNXH010023405.1:0-20107 GCA_932178445.1 Andricus quercusramuli | reverse complement strand
TTTCACTTCTCTTGTACCTCCATTTTGCCATTTTTTGCATCCATTCTGTCATTCTTTTTCAGTTGCTCCCCTAGCATCCTCTAACTCCTTCATACACTCTTCCCCCAAACCATCCTCCCCTAGAATCTTTACCATATTCTCTTGCCAGGTTCCTTTATCTTCCATTCCTCTCCTACATCCTTCCCATACATGCTCCCATGTTTCCTCTTCCCATTTACATATTCTGCACTTCCTGTTATCTTTCTTTTCCCAATACATACTTGCCCTTACCTCGTTTCCCAATCTAAATCTTGCTATTCTTGTCCATCTTTTCTCTCCCCATCCCTTTTCTAAATACTTTGGTACTCCTTCCTTTTTTATCATCATATACCATATATTATATTATGATTCCTCAATCATCCCCCATCTTTCTATTAATTGTCTTTCTCTCTCCCTTTTTTCCACTTCTTCATAGTTGACTCCAGTCCCGTCTTTTATATCTCTAGCCTTAAAGAACTCCCTCCTTTCTTCCTCCCATCTCGTTAATTCAATCGTCCTCCCTCTCCTTTCTTCTACCTCCATCAAACACTTTCTCGCTAACTCCCCTCCCTTTCCCTCTCTCAGCTTCGTCTCAAAATTCCATGCCCTCTTTCCTGCTCTAGTACTTAATTTATCCCTTTGCGCTTCTTCTCTCACCACATATCCCGGTGTCCTCCAGTCTACCCCTAGCGTCCACCTTATATACCTTTCTTGTAAACTTTCAATCTCATTCCTTTCTTTCCATCCCCATATCTCTGCTCCATAACCTAATACCGGCCATACCAGCGTATCGAATAACCACATTCTCCTTCTCCAATTTTTTTTAAATCTTCTTTTTCCTATTCCCCATATCTGTTTCATTACCCCTGCTGCCTTTTTTATCCTTTCTCTTATATGAGCTCTATGATCTCCATTTGCTTGCAAGGTATATCCCAGATACTTAAACTCTTTTACTTCTTCTAATTTTTTTCCCTTCCATCTTCCCGTCCATTCTTTTTTCTTCCCCCTCCTTTTCTAAACCTCATTATCTTCGTCTTTTCTACATTTAAATTCAACTTTTTTCCATCTAAGTATTTCTCTAATCCGGTAATTAAGCCCGCCATCCCTTCTTCATCTTCTGCCATCAACACTATATCGTCTGCGTACGCCAGTGTATATATCTTTTCGTTCCCTATCCTAACTCCTCCCCACCCTTTTCTCTTCATTTCTTCTTCCAAGTCTGATACTAATATATTAAATAAAAGCGGGCTCAGAGGACATCCTTGCCTTACCCCTCTCACCAACCAGAAACTATCTCCCACTTGCTCTCCTACCTTTACCTTGCTTTTTGTCTCTCTAAAAATTTCCGATACTCTATTTATTAATCCCTGTCTTATCCCCTTTTTCACCATAACTTTTTCTATCTCGCCTCCGTCTAATGAGTCAAACGCCGCCTTCAAGTCCACGAACACTGCTATCATTGCCCCTTTCTCCCTTTTAATCCTCTTATTTACTAAGTAGTTCAGAACATATATATTGTCCATTACCCCCATCCCTTTTCTAAACCCTGTCTGATTCGGTGGCTCTATCTTTTTCTCCACAACTTCTTTTTTTAACCTCTCCGATAAAACAGTCACATATACTTTATATAGTGTTGGCATTAGTGTCACTCCTCTATAATCTTTAGCCTCCTTTCCTGTGCCTTTCTTGACTATTGGTATCACTACTCCTTCTTTCCATAACTCTGGCCACCCCTCTCCTCTCCATACTCTATTGCACATTATCCATGCCCATTCCTCTAATTCTGTCCCCCCATGTTTCCATACTTCATTTGGAATCTCATCTATACCAGGTGCCTTTCCATCTTTCATCATCCCTAATACCTTGACTATTTCCTCTCTTGTAATGTCCTCCTCCTCATCTGTTTCCCTACCATCTCTCCCTCCTTTCCTAACTTTCCTCTCTACCCCTCCTAGTAATTCCATAAAATATTTTTTCCATTCTATCATCTCAATATCCTGGTTTACTCTTTTCCTTCTTCTTCTCTCTTCATTTACCACCTTCCAAACCTCTTCTTCCGTCCTAGCCTTCTCCGCTTCTTCTTCAAACCTTTTATTTTCTTCCGCTTTTTTTTTTGATCACACAACTCAGTATACTCCTTCTTTTTTCTCCTATATTCTTCTCCACTACTTGTCCCTTTTCTCCATTTTCTTAATACCTTTCTCACTTCCTTCTTCTTCTATTTACAATCTTCATCCCATCCACTTCTATCCCCTCCTTCACTAACTTTTTTTTTGCTTGTGCACTCTAATGCTTCTTTTATTTCTCCTACCATTATTTCCATTTCCTCGTTTAAATTTCCTTCCCCCATTTTGATCTTCCTGACTTTTTCTTTAAACTGTTCTTTACTTTCCATTGACCAATCCCCTCTTCTTGCTCTTTTCACTTTTGCTTCCTTTTTAGCGTTTTTGTTATTACTCATTTCCCCCTCTACCGTCACTATTATGGGAAAGTGATCCGAATCTATGTAGTTGCCCACCTCTAGTCTCTTAACCTTCTCTCTTACTTCGTCGTCCACTACCACATAATCAATTACCGTTCCCCTCTCTCCTCCTGAACGTGTAAATTCACCTTCCTCATCCCCCTCTATACTTCCGTTTAGGATAAACCATCCCATCTCCCCTAGGCTCTTCAACAACTTCTTTCCCTCCCCATTCAGTATCTTGTCTTTGGATTTTCTTCCTCGCTCTCCATCCCATTCCCTTCCTCCTCTATCTCCTGTTCTCGCATTAAAGTCACCTCCTATTATTAGCCTACTTTCATGGTTATTTTCTTCCATCAGTTCTCTCATATCCTCTGATTTTTCCTGCATATCACCGTTCACATAAACCCCCACTATCTTCCACCTCTCTCCTCCCATATTTATCTCTTCTACTATTAATCCTTCTCTATGTTCTTTCAACTCTTTTTTATCATTCTCTGTTATACATTCGTTCCTTACTCCGATCACCATTCCTCCCATTGCTCTGCCCTTTTTATTCTTCCTCTTTGCATTTTGAACCTGCCATTTGTAACCTCTTGGTAATCTTCCCCTTATTCTTTCCCATCCCTTTTCATCTAGCCACGTCTCCATCATTACAACTACATCCCATTGTGTCAAATTTCTCATAAACTCCCTATCCTTTCTTTCTAAGCCTGCTATATTCCAGTAGCATATCCTCCATTCTTCCCTACTTTCGTTTCTTGTCTCTTTTGGTTTCTCACTATTTCTTATTTCTTTACTTCCTGTTCCTTTCTCTCCTAGTTTCCCGATACCTCATTTTTTACTAAATCTTCCCTGTCCTCATCCCAATTCCACCATACACCTTCTATCTGTATTCTCCCATACTTAACCCATGTTCTTCTTCCTTTTTTTCTTTCCTCTTCCGCTATTTTCCTTAACCTATACTGCATGTTCCTTTCTACCCATGTCAAATCATCCTCTATTCTCTCCGAGCTTCCATATAACATCCTCTTCTTTGTCATCACTTCCCTCTTATTTTCCCATTTCTTCAGTTTTACTAGTGCTATTCTCTCCCCTCTTCGCTCTTCCCTTCCTACACTTCGCACTTCCTCTATCTCTACCTTGGCATCAATCCTTTTTAGTACTTCTTCCACTCCTTCCCTCAGCTCCTTCCCCTCTAATCTTAGACCCTTTATCACTATGTTTCTTTTTCTTTATTCTCTCTCTTTTTTTTCTATCCTTTGCTCTATTTTTCTCAGCCTTTCCTTCTCCTTTTTCCCACTCTCCCCACCTCCAAACTCACGGTTTGAGCTTTCAATTTTTGTTATTCTACTTTCCAACTCCTCTACCTTTTTCTTAGGCTCTTCCTTCTTTTCTAGTCTTTGTTCCAACATCTGCATCCTTTTCTCTAACTTTTCCCTGACTTCTTCCCATTTCCTCATTTCTTTCCTAAGCTCGGCCATTTCCTGTCTAATTTCTCTTCTTATTTCCTCCACCCTTTTCTCCTGCTTTTCTTCATACATCCCCATTACTTCTATCATCATTTTGCGCGTTTCTTTCAATCTTTTCTTTTCGATCTGATCTTTATCCTCAGCTCTGTCTCTTTCTGTCCCCTTATTTTTCTCATCCATTTTTGGATTTTTCAAGCTTGCCCCTATAACTTCCTTGTCTTCACTGCTTCCCCGCTCCTCTCTTCCTTTTAAAGAATGCCTCAATTGATCCCACGCTTTTCGCCCTCAAACTATCCTTTTCTACTGTTTTACGATATTTTCCCCTTGCCCTCCTTTCTTTGTTCTCCCCTTTCGGTGTACTAAAAACTTCCTGATCCAAATCCCTGCTTTCCTTACAAGTGTTCGCTCCGCTAGCCATGAATCCAATTCAAACAATCCCGCCTTCTATCGTTCTCTGTCTCCATCTACCGTCGCGTCTACAATTAAACATAAAAATCCATCATTTTTGTTCGAATTTGGATTTTTTAGAAAACGTGTCGCTATTGGCGAATAACGTTTTGACAAATAAATAGAAGCGACAAGAGTAATAAATTAATGGAATAATAAAATAAAATTTAATTAAATTTGAAAAAAAATTAAAATTAAGTAAAAATTTACATTTAAAATGCACCAACATCGTTTTGTTTCTTTCACTTGATTTATAAAAATAATAATACTGAGAAAATTATTATTAATAGTAATCTAAATATTTTATTATTTAAAGTTTAGAAGCACATGAGTATAAAAAGGAATAAATTAAAATTAAGACAACTGAAAAATCCCGAAAAATGTAATTTCTGACACTGCAACATTCCCGAATAATAAAATTTCCTAATAATAAAATTTCCGAATAATAAAATTTCCGAATAATAAAATTTCCGAATAATAAAATTTCCGAATAATAAAATTTCCGAATAATCAAATTTCCGAATAATCAAATTTCCGAGTAATAAAATTGCCGATAGAACATTGCCGAATTATAAAATATCTGAACTAGAAAATTCTCGAATTATAAAATTCTGAAATTTATAAAATTGAGAAAAAATTTTTTAAATAAATATTTATTTATTAAGAATACAGTCATCAAATGTTTTATGGAAAAATATTTTTATTGTTTTAAGTTTCTGAAATTGTTGTTTTAATTTAAAATATCAATAATTGAAAACAAATTCCATCCACACATATATTTATTCCAATTATTGTTATTTTAAATTCAAGCAATAGTTTTAGAAACTTTAATTTGGACGACTAAAAAATCCCGAAAATAAAATTCCCGACACTGCAAAATTACCGAATTGGAAAATTCCCGAATAATAAAATTTACGAATTATAAAATATCCTAATTGGAAAATTCCCGAATTTAAACAATAAAAATTGTTTTATAAATATATTTTGGTAATAAAAATACAATAATAAAATATTATTTTGAAGATTTATTTTTTATGTTTAAAATTTCAAAAATTATCATTCATGTAAAATAACAATGATTAGGATATTTTATAATTCGGCAATTTTCTGTCGGAAATTTTGTTATACGGGAATTTTCCAATTCGGGCAATTTATAATTCGCGAATTTTATTAATCGTGAATTTTATTATTCGGGAATTTTTCAATTCGGGTTTTTTATTTTTTTTGCAATTTTATTATTCGGGAATTTTCCAATTCGAGATTTTTATTTTTCGACAATTTTATTATTCGTAAATTTTATTATTCGGGAATTTTCCAATTCGGTAATTTTGCAGTGTTGGGAATTTTATTTTTCGGGATTTTTCAGTCGTCCCCTTTAATTATTGAAAATATTTTTTTTGTGATACAAATATTTGATTATTGTATTTTTAATAAATAAATAATAATGATAAACGAAAAATTCTCAATGGTTTAAATTCGGGAATTTTCTAGATCGGATATTTTTCAATTCGGCAATTTTCTGTAGGGAATTTTATGATTCGGAAATTTTGCAATTTGGTAATATCATAAACTATTTGAGAATGTTATTAATCGGGAAATTTACAATTCGGGAATTTTATTATTTGGAAATTTTTTCCAGAATTTGATCATTCGGAAATTTACCAATTCGGGATTTTTATTTTTCGGTTTTTTCATTTGTCCCGGCAAATTGAAACGACTGAACAATCCCGAAAAATTAAATTCCCGAACAGTTTATAATATTACCACATTGGAAAAATCCCGAAAGTTTATAATATTACTAAATTTAAAAAGTCCCAAATTATAAAAATTTCCGAATTTGAGCAATAAATTAAAAATGAGCAATAAATCAAATATTTTTAAAGCAAAAATTATTTAAAATTTTTCAAGTTTCAAAAATTATTGTTTGAATTTAAAATAACAATAATACTTAAAAAATGTCATCCAGGAATGAATATTTCTTTGATTATTGTTGATAATACTTATTAAAAAATTTTAATGTTTAAATTTTGAAATTTTCTAATTTGACAAAATTTTTGTATTTGAATTGCTGAAAAATGGTGAAACATCAAATTAATAGCATTTTAAAATTGAAAGTCAACCCATTCAAAACAAAAAAATTGAAAATTTTCATTTTTTCCTTCAGAATTAATAGTTTTATTCTTTAGAACAATGAAAATTTGGTAGATTCCCTAAATTTTTAAAAACTTTTGTTGAAGTTCTGAATTCCAGAAATTATGGATTTCTCTGAATTTGCTGAATTTGAAAATTGCCAAATTATAAAAATTTCCAAATTTGAACAATAATTTTCTTTGAAATAGTATTTATTTATCAAAAGCACAGTGATCAAATATTTTTAGAAGAAAAAATTATGTTTAATTTGTAAAGTTTCTAAAATTATTGTTTGAATTTAAAATAACAATAATATTTTTAGAAAATCCATCCAGAAATAAATATTTTTTCAAGTATTGTTAATATAATTATTAACAAAATGTTAATGTTTATATTTGGAAATTTTATAATTTTCCAACATTTTTGTATTTGAATTGCTAAAAAAGGGTGAAATATCAAATTTATAGCATTGAAAATTGAAAATTCATATCTTTCAAAATGTAAACATTAAAAATTTTCATTCTTTTCCTCAGAATCAAAAGTTTTATTTTTTAGAGCAATGAAAATTTGGTATATTCCCTAAATTTCTTAAAACTTTTGTTCAAGATCTGAATTCCAGAAATTATGGAAATCTCTGAATTTGCTGAATTTGAAAATTCTCAAATTATTTATATTTCCAAATTTTAACAATAAATTTAAAAAAATAGTATTTATTTATTAAAAGCACAATAATTAGATATTTAAAAAAAATATATTTTTCATTTTGAAAGTTTCTAAAATTATTGTTTGAATTTTAATTAACAATAATATTTTTAGAAATTTCATTCAGAAATAAATTTTTTCTAAAATTATTTTAAATATTATTTATTTAAAACATTGCAATGCTTAAATTTGGAAATTTTCTAATTTGCCAAAATTTTTGTATTTGAATTGCTAAAAAATCAAATTTATAGCATTTGAAAATTAAAATGCACACATTTCAAAACCTAAAGATTCCAAAATTTTCATTCTTTTCCTCAAAATTAAATTTCCTAAAACTTTTGTTGAAGATCTGAATTCCAGAAATTATGGAATTCTCTGAATTTGCTGAATTTGAAAATTCCCAAATCATAAAAATTCCCAAATTTGGACAATAAATTTTTCTTTAAATAGCATTTATTTGTTTAAAGCACAATAATCAGATATTTTTAGAAAAAAAAATTATTTTTAATTTTTAAAGTTTCGAAATTTATTGTTTGAATTTGAAATAAGAATAATATTTTCTAAAAATTTCATCCAGCAATGAATATTTTTTAATTATGTTAATAATATTCATTAGAAAAATTTTATTGTTTAAATTTGTAGATTTTTCGATTAGGAAGTTTTCTAATTTGCCAAAATTTTTGTATTTGAATTGCTAAAAAATGGTAAAATATCAAATTTATAGCATCTAAAATTTAAAATTCACAGATTTCAAAACGTAAAAATTGTAAGTTTTCATTTTTTTTCTTCAGAATTAAAAGTTTTCTTTTTTAGAGCAATGAAAATCCCTAAATCCCTTAAATATGTTAAATTCCCTGAACTTCTTGAATATCCTGACTTCCTCAAACTCCTCGAATATTCTGAATTCCTTGAATTCTGTGAATTCTTTAAATTTCTGAAAATCTCTGAATTCCTGAATTCTCTGAAGTCCTTGATTTCATCGAAATCCTGGAATATTCCTAAATATCCTGGAATATTCCTAAATTCCTGAATTTCCCAAATATCCTAAATATCCTGAATATCCTTAAATCCATGATTTCTCTGAATTATTTCAATATTCTGACTTCTCTGAATTCCTTGAATTCCTTGAATTCCTTGAATTCCTTGAATTCCTTGAATTCCTTGAATTCCCTGAATCCTTTGAAATCCCTGAAATTCTCTGAAATCCTCAAACATCCTGCATTCCTTCGAAATTTGCTGAATTCTCTGAAAATCCTTTAAATTTCTGAATTTTGCGAATTCTCTGAAATCCCTGAAATCCTTGAATATTCTAACTTTCTTTAATGTTCTAAATTCCTAAAATTATCAAAATTTTCTGAACTTCTGATATTACCTAAATGCTCGGAAATTCCTGAAATTCTCGCAAATCCTTGATTTTCCTGAATTCCTTGAATTCTTAAAATATTCCTGATTCTATGAATTCCGTAAATTTTTTAAATGTTTTGCATTCCATGAAATTATCTGAATTCCTAAAATTAGTCAAATTATGTGAATTCCTTAATTTGCTTGAATTCCCTGATTTCAGAATATTCTAGAAATTCCTGAGATTCTATAGGTTTCCTGAATTTCTTAGAAATTATGAATTATTTTAAATCCCTGAATTTCTTATATTCCACTGAATTTCTTTGAATTCCTTCAACATTCTGTGAGAAATAAATACTTGCATGGAAAATAAAACCATGCCTTGCGAACAATTTTTGTTGTTGAAGTAATTGAATTGTAGAATTATTCATGTTTGCAAAGTTGAAATATAATTTCTAGTATAGTAATATACTTTAACATCAGAATTGTATAAACATGGAGAAAATTTGATATTAAAGTATCTTTTGTTGAAGAAATTTAAAGGTAATTTTTGTTTGTTGTTGTAAGCTTTTGAAACGTTGCTAATAAAAGTGAATTAACACGAAATGGTTTAGAGCCCAGACTTCAAAGTGAAAATTAGATTTGCAGTGTTGGTCGTAACTCTGTTGTTCTAAGTACGTGACAGGATTAACGATACCCTGGTTTCGTGTAATAATAACGTGTCAGAGAAAGTTAAGGAGCCAACTCACTCTCATGAGTGTACTTGTTCTGTGGAATCTAATAAAGGACAGCATCATAATTGGAAACATCTGGTGGAAAATCGTATAGAAAATTTTATGAAGAAACTGTTGCAGAATCCCTTGGAGGAGGTCCAACAGGATTTGTTGGATAACCTTCTGCAGAATATGGTTCTGTTGAATATGATGTTGATTTTATAGAAATTGCTGAAGAATGTTCTGCACCATCATTGTGAAAATCTTTTGCAGAATCGTTTAGAAAATTTTCTGAAGAAACTGTTGCAGAATCCCTTGGAGGATGTCCAACAGTATTTGTTGGATAACCTCCTGTAGCATATGATTCTGTTGAATATAATGTGGATTTTATAGAAATTGCTGAAGAATGTTTTGCATTATCATTGTGAAAATCTTTTGCAGAATCGTTTAAAAAATTTTCTGAAGAAACTGTTGCAGAATCCCTTGCAAAATCTCTAAGAAGATTTTTTAAAAATCCTCCTGTGGAATATGATTTCGAATTTACAGGATATGTTGAAGGAATGTTCTACATGTTCCGTGGGAGAATCTTCTGCAGAATTGGTTGGACAATTTTTATAATAAACTGTTGTGGAATCCGTCGTAGAACCTGCGATAGGATTTCTTGGGAAACATCTTTTTGGATAAGATGTCGGTTTTATAGAAATTGCTAAAGAATGTTCTGCATCATTATTGGGAGAATCTTTTGCAGAATCGTTTCGAAAATTTTCTGCAGAAACTGTTGCAGAATTCCTTGGAGGATGTCCAACAGGATTTGTTGGATTTCCTCCTGCAGAATATGATGCTGAATCTATAGAAATTGATCTAGAATGTTCTGCTTGATCCGTGGGAAAATCTTCTGCAGAATCGATTAGAAATTTTGCTGCAGGAGCTGTTGTGGAATCCTTCAGAGAACCTGTGGTAGAATTTTTTGGGAAACATCTTGTTCAATATGATGTGGATTTTATAGAAATTGCTGAAGGATGTTCTGCATCATCATTGTGAACATCTTTTGCAGAATCTTTTAGAGAATTTTCTGAAGAAACTGTTGCAGAATCCCTTGGAGAAAATTAAACAAGATTGGTTGAAAAACCTCCTGTAGAGCATAATGTTGGATCTATAGAAATTGTTATAGAGTGCCGGAAATGATCCGTGGGAAAATTTTCTGCAGAATTGGTTAGAAAATTTTCTGAAGAAACTGTTTTGGAATCCGTCGTAGAACCTGCGGTAGGATTTCTTGGGAAACATCTTGTTGAATATGATGTCTATTTTATAGAAATTCCTGAAGAATGTTCTGTATCATCATTAGGAGAATCTTTTGCAGAATCGTTTTCAAATTTGCTGAAGAAACTGTTGCAGAATTCCTTGGAAAATTTCCAACAAGATTTTTCAAAAATCCTCCTGTGGAATATGATTTCGAATCTACAGGAAATGTTGAAGGAATGTTCTACATAATCCGTGGGAAAATTTGCTGCAGAATCGGTTAGACAATTTTTTGAAGAAACTGTTGCGGGATCTGTTGGAGAACCAGCGGTAGGATTTCTTCGGAAACATCTTGTTCAATATGATGTGGATTTTATAGAAATTGCTGAAGAATGTTCTGCATTATCATTGTGAAAATCTTCGGCACAATCGTTTAGAACATTTTCTGAACAAATTGTTGCAGAATACCCTGGATAAAATTCAAGAAGATTAATTGAAAAACCACCCGTAGAATATAATGTTGAATCTATAGAAATTTTTGTAGAATGTTCTGCATCATCATTGGGAGAATTTTTTGCAGAATCGTTTTGAAAATGTACTGAGGAAACTGTTGCAGAATCCCTTGGAGAATCTCCAACAAGATTTTTTAGAAAACCTCTTGTAGAATATGATGTCGAATCTAAAGAAAATGTGGAAGGAATGTTCTACATGATCTGTGAGAAAATCTGCTGCAGAATTGGTTAGAAAATTCTCTGCAGAAACTGTTCTGGTATCCGTTGGAGAACCTATGGTAAGATTTCTTGGGAAACATCTTGTTGAGTATGATGTGGGTTTTATAGAAATTGCTGAAGAATGTTCTGCATCATCATTGTGAAAATCTTTTGCAGAATCGTTTAGAAAATTTCCTGAAGAAACTGTTGCAGAATTTCTTGGAGAAAATTCAACAAGATTGGTTGGAAAATCTCCTGTAGAATATGATGTCGAATCTGAAGAAATTGTTATAGAATGTTGAAGATTATGCGTGGGAAAATCTTCTGCAGAATTGGTTGAAAAATTTTTGGAAGAAGCTGTTGTGGAATCCGTCGTAGAATCTGCGGTAGGATCCAATGGGAAACATATTGTTGAATATGATGTCGATTTTATAGAAATTGCTGAAGAATGTTTGGCATCATCATTGGGAGAATCTTTTGCAGATTTCTTTTTGAAAATTTACTGAAGAAACTATTGCAGAATCCCTTGGAGAATCTCCAACAATATTTTTTAAAAAACCTCTTGTAGAATATGATGTCGAATCTACAGAAAATGTTTAAGGAATGTTCTACATGATCTGTGGGAAAATCTTCTGCAGAATCGTTTTGAAAATTTGCTGAAGAAACTGTTGCAGAATACCTTGGAGAATCTCCAACAAGATTTCTTACAAAACCTCCTGTAGAATATGATTTCGAATCTACAGGAAATGTTGAAGGAATGTTCCACATGATCTGTCGGAAAATCTGCTGCAGAATCGGTTAGGCAATTTTTTGAAGAAACTGTTGCGGGATCTGTAGGAGAACCAGAGGTAGGATTCCTTGGGAAACATCTTGTTGCAGAATCGTTTAGAAACATTGCTGAAGAAACTTTTTCGAAATTCCTCAGAGATTTTATAGAAATTGCTAAAGAATGTTCTGCATCATCATTGGGGAAATTTTTCGCAGGATAGTTAAGAAAATTTCCTAGAGAAACTGTTGTAGAATCCTTTGGAGAACTTCCGATAATATTTTCTGTAAACTCTCTTATAGCATGTTATGCCGATTCTATAGAAATCTTTGTAGAATGTTCTGTATCATCTCTGGGAAAATCTGCTGCAGAATCTTTCAGAAGATTTGGTGAAGAAACTGTTGCAGAATTCCTTGGAAAACCTCCGACAAAATTTGCTGCAAACCCTCCTGTAGAATATGATGTCGATTCTACAGAAATTGTTGTAGAATATTCTACGTGATCCGTGGGAAAATCTTTGGCAGAATCGGTTAGAAAATTTTCTGTAGGAACTGTTGCAGAATCCGTTCTAGAGTCTACGGTAAGATTTCTTGTCAAGAATCTCATAGAATATGATGTCTATTGTATAAAATTTGCTGGAATAGTGTCTGCATCATCATTGGGAACATTTTTTGCAGAATCGTTTAGAAAATTGTATGAAGAAACTGTTGCAGAATTCCTTGGAGAAACTGCGGTAAGATTTCTTGTCAAAATCTCATAGAATATGATGCCGGTTTTATAGAAATTGTTAAAAAATTTTCTGCATCATCATTGGGGAAATTTTTTGAAGAATCGTTTAGAAAATTTGTTGAAGAAACTGCTGCAGAATCCTTTGGGGAACTTCCGATAATATTTGCTGCAAACTCTCTTATAGCATGTGATGCCGATTCTATAGAAATCTTTGTAGAATGTTCTGTGTCATCTCTGGGAAAATGTGCTGCAGAATCCTTTAGAAAATTTGGCGAAGAAACTGTTGCAGATTTCCTTGGAAAACCTCTAAGAAGATTTGTTGCAAACCCTCCTATAGAATATGATGCCGATTCTATAGAAGTTGTTGTAGAATATTCTACTTGATCCCTGGGAAAATCTTCCGCAGAATTGGTTAGAACATTTTCTAAAGAAATTGTTGCAGAATCCCTTGTTGAAGCTGCGGTGAGATTTCTTCGCAAGGATCGTATAGAATAGGATGTCGATTTTATAGAAATTGCTAAAGAATGTTCTGCATCATCATTGTGAGAATATTTTGCAGAACCGTTTGGAAAATTTGCTGAAGAAACTGTTGCACAATCCCTTCGAAAACTTCCGAAAATATTTTCTCAAAAATCTTCTGTAGTATGTGATGCCGATTCTATAGAAATTTTTGTAGAATGTTCTGCATCATCTCTGAAAAAATCTGCTGCAGAATCGTTTAGAAAATTTGCTGGAGAAACTGTTGCAAAATCGCTTGGCAAACCTCCGACAAGACTTGTTGAAAACTCTCCAGTAGCATATGATACGGATTCTATAGAAATCGTTTTAGAATGTCCTGCATCATCTCTGGGAAAATCTGCTGCAGAATAGTTCAGAAAATTTGTTGAAGGAAATGTTGAAAAATCCATTGGAAAACCTTTGTCAGGATTCCTTGGAAAACATCTTGTAGAATATCCTTTTAATTCTAGAGAAATTGCTGAAGAATGTTCTGCATAATCATTGGTAAACTCCCTTCTAGAATTTGTTGTAGGATATATTTTGGCAAACCTCTTAGACAATCTGATGTAGAATCTTGTGTAGAAATTGATGAACAATAATCCAGAGAAACCCTCGGATATCTATAAAAAGCTTTTCCGCCTCAGAATCTCTTATGGAATCTTTAGAAATGGCTGAACAATCTTAAGCAGCATCATGAAAAATCTCTTGGACCATCAGCTACACAACTTCTTCTAGAAAATTCTCCCGGATCTCACCAAGAATCTCTTGTAGAACACCCCACAACATTTATCAGGAAATCTTTTCGAGAATATTCTGCAAGGATGCTTGCAAAATCTCTAAAAGAAAACAAAGCCGTAATTTAAATCTGTCATATCTGGAATTTCAAGCTGCTTCCTGACTAATGTGATAAATACCAGCTGACGTGAAATTTATGATCAGTGATTACCGTAACACGATTCGTCACAAAATTCTGTCGATATACGTCAAACCGTTTTGACGTCACTCAGGACCGGGATTTCACCCCATGACCTAACAGAACATTGATCCGAGCCCTATTAACCCACCCTACATATAGACAAGATCGAATCAAATTTTATGTAGGCGGACAGGGGATATCAAATCCATTACAATAGCTTTTGTGTTGATCCAGAACTTTTCTAGAATGTCCAGAAAAAATACGAAATATATTTTTTGCTTCTATCTTGAACCTTGGGAATTTCACTATCAAATGACCCCGGACGTCTATTTGTCGGTAAAGTAATTGACACGACCGTGCGTGAAATTGGTTTGTTATCTATTGTCATCAATATGTCTTGAACGACCTGTTTTCCCTGAAAAGTTGAAGAACTGAAAAAAAATGATAATAGCTAGAGAAAGATTTCTCAGAGAACCAAAATTTATTTTCCTAATAATTCAAGTAGAGGCAGTGTATAACTTACGTAATATAAATATTTAAAAAATTATTTTAGTTAATTGATGATTGTCTCAGTCATCAAGAACTTGCGTAAGGTGTTTTTTGTTAAAAATTTCATTATTTGGTTTAATAATCATTTGGTTCAGGAGGTTATTATTTTGTTGAAAATTCGACAATTTTCGTTAAAAATTTATATTTTCGGTTTGAAAATTCGAAGGTTTCGTTGAAAATTCGACTTTTTGGCTTGAAAATTCAACAATTTGATCCAAATTTGTTTCCATACGAAAATTTCTTTCTAATTACAAATTGAACTATGTTGTTGGAAATTCGTTTGTTTTGTTGAAGTTGATTTTTTAACTGGAAATTCAACTATTCCATTTGTGATTGAGAATTTATCTTACGTATTTGAAAATTAAACTATTAGGTTAAAAAATCAGTTTTGTTTTTAATTCTTATTTTTTGGTAGAAAATTAATCCTGTTGTTTAAAAATTTAACTATTTGGTTGACAATTCTTTTTATTGGTTACAAATTCAACTCTTTGGTTGAAAGTTGAACTAGTTTCTTAAAAATGCATGTTTTTTGGTTGAAGATTAATAATTTTAGTTGAAAATTAATTATTAATTATTTATATAAATTGACTATTTGGTAAAAATGTTATCTCTGTAGGTAGAAAATTTGAGTATGTTACAAATCCAACCCTTTGTTGAAAATTTAATCATTTTGTTGAAAATTTAATTGTTTTGTTGATAATTCAATTAGTTTTCTAACAACTTATCTCAGTTGGTTAAGAAATAAACTATTTTGTGGAATATTCGTCTATTTTGGTAAATTTAACTGTTTGTTATTTAAAATTGAAATTATTTTTTAAAATTTTTTGAAAATTTTTTCTTTGTTAGTTTAAGTTTGACTAATTTCCCGAAATTTGATCTTTTTTTATAAATTCAGCTACTTAGTTGAAAGTTGAACAAATTGTTAAAAATGTATTTTTTGTTTCAAGGTTTTTTCTTTATTGTTTTTTGAAGAAAAAAATTTTTCTTGGTGCAATTTTCCTCTTTTTGGGTATTTTCAGTTGGAAAGTTCATCTCTCTGTTTGCAACTTTTTTTTCGAAAATTCGATTTTTTTCCTGCTAAATTTTTTTTCTGAAAGTTCAACTTTTCGAATTTTGGTAGAGAATAAACCTTCTTTCGAGAATTCAACTATTTGTTTCGTAATTCAGCTAATAGGTTGAAAATTCATTTCTTCGGTTGAATGTGTATTATTCCAATTCAGAATTAATTTCTTTGGTTGAAAATTATTTTTGTTGTTAGAGATTGATTTTTACTACAAATTTGAATTTTTCATTTCTGGTTGAAAATCGATCTTTTTTAGTTGAAAATTCATATATTTTGTTGGAAATTTGTCTGTTTCGTTCTTGTTGAAATGTAATTTCTTAGTAGGAAATTTATCTTCTTGGTCGAAAATGTATTTTTTTTTAAATTGAACTATATTGTCGAAAAATCAATCATTTGATTAAAAATTAATATTTTCTACTTAAAATTTAACTATTCTGTTTTTGGTTAAAAATTCATTTTTTCAGTTGAAGATTCATCATTTTAGTTGAAAATTCAAATCTTTTTTTATAAATTCGGTTTCTTGTGGTTGAAAATTAATTTCCTAAAATAAAAATGTATTTATTCGATATTTGCTTGAAAATCTTTCTCTCTTAGTTAAAAAATAACATATTTTTTTGTACTTATTAGGTCAAAAATTCATAGTTTCGAGTTCAAAATTGAACTAACTTTAAAAAAATTCATATTTTTGGGTTGAAAATTCCACTATTTCGTCAAAATTCCAGCTATTCTGTTCAAAATTTAATTATTTTGTTAAAAATTGGATCAGTTTGCTAAAGAATCATCTGTTATGGTAAAAAATTCAAATTTTTTATTGAAAATTCGTACATTTTAAGAAAAAATTTACCCTTTTGGATTTAAAATTTATCATATTTTATTGTAAATTCTGTATTCTCAAAAGCTCAATTATTTTTGTTGAAAGTACAACTCTATTTGGTTGAATTTCATTCTTTATTGTTAAAAAATTTATATTTGTATGTTAGAAATTTATCAACTTCTTTGAAAATTCAACTATTTTGTTGAAAATTCAAATCTTTGGTTGAAAATTAATCTTCATTGATGAGAAATTAAAATTGTTGTTGAAAATTATTTGTCCTTTCTTGTCGAAATATAGAATATATTTTTTATTCAAAATGTATTTTTTTCTTGAAAATTCAACTATTTTGTTGGCAATTAATTTTTTGCAGTTTAAAGTCAACTCTTTTTTCAAAACTCTTTTTTTGTTGAAAAGTCATACTTTTGGGTAGAAAATCAATTTTCTTTGATGAAAATGTATATATTTAGTTGAGGATTCAACTATTTTATTAAAAATTAGTCTTTTTTCGCTAAATTCAACTGGTTGAAACTTTTTGAGTATAAAAGTAATTTTTTTTTGCTAAAAATTTAAAGATTTTATTTTTGGTTGAATCTTCTTTGTTGAAACTTCATCAATTTAGTTGAAAATTTGTTGATTCGTTTTTGTTGAAATGTGATTCCTTGGTAGAAAATTTATTTTCTTAGTTGAAAATCTATTTTCTTTGTTAAAAATTTAACCATGTTGTTGGAAATTCAATATTTTTATTCAAAATTAACTTTTTCTACTTGAAATTTAACTTTTCTATTTTTGGTTGAAAATTCCTTTTTTTCATTTGAAGATTCATCATTTTAATTGGAAAATTATTTCATTGATTGAAAATTCAGCTATATTTTTGTGTTGAAAATTGTACTATTTGGTTGAAAAAGCAACTTTTTGTGGTTGAAGTTTAATATTTTGAATAAGAATTCGACCATTTGACTAAAAATTCATCATTGTAGGTTGAAAATTCCACTATTTCGTCAAAATTTCTGCTATTCTGTTGAAAATCCAATTATTTCGATAAAAATGTAATTAGTTTGCTAACAAATGATCTGTTATGGTCAAAAATTTAACTTTTTCATTAGAAATTAAATTCAACTATATTGTTGAAGATTCAATTTTTTTATTCGAAATCAATTTTTTCTACTCAAAATGTAACTATTCAAACTTTGATTGAAAATTCAACTATATTTTTGGGTTGAAAATTTCACTATTTGGTTGAGAAAGAAACTGTTTTTGTTTGAAGTTGAAAATCGAAAATTAATCTTTATTGATTAAAAATTGAAATTTTTCTTGAAAATTCATTTAACTTTTCGGTCGGAATATAAAATATTATATTTTTCGTTGAGAATGTGTCTTTTTCTTGAAAATTCAACTATTTTGTTGACAATTAATTTTTTGCGGTTTGAGAGTCAACTATTTTTTTTTAAAGATTCACTTCTTAGCTTGAAAATTGCAGAAAATTAATTTTCTTTGATGAAAATTTATATATTTGATTGAGGATTCAACTATTTTTTTTAAAAATTTGTCTTTTTTCGTTGAATTTAACTGGTTGAAACTTCGTTTCGTTAAAAAATTATTTTTCAAATTCATTCTAGTTTGGAACTTCAGCTATTTGTTTGAAAATGAAACTATTTTTTCGAAAATTTAACTATTTTCTTAAAAAGTCATATTTTGTAGTCGAAAATTCAACTATTTTCTTCACAATTCCTTCTTCTGTTGTGAAAATTCATCCTTTATGGTTGAAATTAATAAATAATTTTTTTTTTTAAATATTGATCTGGACTAGTTTTATTTTGTTTATGAAAGCTTCTGTTGAAAATTCTACAATAAAAAAAAAAAAAATCGGTCATGCAAAAATCCGTGAATTTTTTCTGCCACGCGGAAGTTGGACGTCGATAAAATTTCACGAGTCGTTACACCGAACGGGTTGAAATCCCATTCACTGTTTGTCAATGGCGGATATGATTCCCGGCGCAGTGCAAGGGGTTGCGTCCAATTCCGGGTCGCCACTCAGTCTCTCGCAATAAGGTTCTTACCATCCCTCCTCTTACCCTGATTTTTTTGGCCCACTTTTTATTTTTCTAGCCTCTGATGATAGGGTCGAGTTCTTGCCAAAAAATGCTGAAAGTGTCGTCACCAGGGAGCATAGCCCTGCGCGGGTTTTGGCCCCGTTCATTGAAGGGATGCAGTGTCCTAGTTTCGGTCGAGCCTGCTCCACCAGTCGTTCAACCCTCGGCCTAGATCCGCCAATGACGTCATTCAGTCTTCCATACGCAAGCGTTTGCCTCTGTGTGTGTGCCCTGAACCCACACGGATTCAAAATCAGGGTAGTGTGCCTCTGAGAGTCAGGGACCAATCACAGCTCCCAGGGGAAACGAGCTCCTCAATGGTGTAGTCAGGTTTCTTTTTCGGGGCAATACATTATAGGGGTCAATCTAAATATTGTGGAAATATTTCTTCTGGGGTCGAACCCGACCCTTGAGGTTCCGGAATGGATTTCAGGTGAGGGAGGTGGACCCTTGGTTAATAAAAACCAAGTGCGTTTCAGGCCTTTCTGAAGGATTTGGGATCAAGATGGCTCTTTTCTATTTTTGCGATTTTTTTATTAGCAGTTTGTTTTGTGTTATATAATAATCTTCGATTTTATTCATTCAATTTTTATCTACATTGAAGCTCCTATGTTTCTGCTCACTTTTCGTTTGTGTAATTAAGTTAATTTGTTATTTTATTTCAATTTTTCTGTATGTTCTTTATTTGGAAAATTATATTATAGAAGCACTCATAAAAAAAATTCTTTTCACCTGTGTCGAGAATCGAACTCGGGTTTTCCAATTGGCAGTGGCTAGTGTGGCTTAGTTGGTAGAAGCACTCAACCGACAACTGAAGCAGTCGGGTTCGATTCCCGACCCGGGTTAAAGGCGTTTTTTTTTTTATAAATGTTTCTTTAATTCAATTTTTCGATTTACGAACGCTTAAAAAAGGACAATACCTGAATTAAATAATTATATGTGAAAATCTTCGAATTCATATATTCACTTTGTCGACATTGAAGCTCCTGTGTTTCTGTTCACTTATCTGACTTTAGGATCATTTAATTAATTATTTCTGAAAATAGTTAATTGTTACATTTCCAGTTACTAACTCAAGTAACTTGGAGTTTCTATTTTATGCATATGCATATGTTATAATCTACAATCTACTTCAATCTTGAATCATCAATCTTCAATCTTCAATCCTCGATCTTCTTCTTTAAATCTTGAATCCACAATATACAATCTTCTTCTTCAAGCTTCTATCTTCTTCTTTTAAACCTTCAATCTTCAATCTTCAGTCTTCAGTCTTTAGTCGTCAGTGTTCATTCTTCAGTCTTCCGTCTGCAGTCTTCATCTTCACCTTCTTATTTTTCTTCTTCAATCTTTTGCTTCTATCAAAAAAAAGAAAAACATTTAGAATTGCAATACTTTCTAGTATATCTTCAATCTTCAATCTTCAATCTTCAATCTTCAATCTTCAATCTT